>CAUJNA010003666.1:398839-467568 GCA_963377175.1 Effrenium voratum | reverse complement strand
GCATGAATCAAGCAGTGTCATCCTGCAGGCACTCAAGGTTCGAATCTGAGTGTGATTCAAATGCCTTCCGCTATCGGTTGTTACTTTTAACACAAGTGTTAACCGCAACCCCTCAATCCAGCCATTTGTACCCCCCCACCCCTTCGGGCATTCGCATTCCATAACTTGCTGCGATAGGTAGGGAGTGAGTTCCTCAAGCCTCCTGCAAAACATTACCGAGCAAAACCATTGCGAAACGACCAAGTGTTCAGCTTACTTGTGATCGGTGCGGTAGGGAATGAGAAATGGAATGAACCTTGGCGTTGTTGGTTCCCGGAAAAAAAAAGAAAAAAAAGAAAAAGAAAAAAACACCATCCGTTGTCATTCCATTTCTCAGGGACCCTGCTGAGCACCAGCAAGAAAGAAATGGGCAAAAGAAGCCCGGGCAAAACGTGTGCTGTTTGTTTTGTTCAAAAAACATGTTCTTAGGGAGACATGTAGCATAAACATCGGAACCCAAACTGCGAAGAAAAGAAGGACAACTTGGACCAGTCCAAACATGTGGAACAGGACAAATTGGCGGATCTGCCCAGTCCAAAGTGATAGTCAAACTCTTGCTCTTGGGAGGCATGGAAGCCAATCTGTAAACAAAACGGAGAGGCCGTTCAAACAAAAACATAGCACACACTATTTTTCGTTGATTGGTTTCAAAGGGACACCCGAGGAAAGGGCTGCCGCGGCGCAACTGGGTGGAAGCGCATCTGGGAGAAGTGCCAATCGGGCCGAAGGCAGGTTTTGCCAATCCGATTTTACTGAACCCCAATTCAGAAGCAGAAATGGTCTGCTCCAATGACATCCGGCCGTCGCTTGGACAACTGGGAGCCGACTTGGATATCTCTTCGAATCATGCCATGCACCTCTCCTTGGGACAAAAGCTATGACCATTAGTTCGAGCTTGGCAGCATAGCCATGCATCCACCAACCGCCCAAAGCTCACTCCCTACCCACCCCCCTCTCCCGTTGTTGGACGCGTCCGTGTTCTTCAAGTTCAAACATGTTGGAACCTGAACCTCTACCGCACATGGCCCCACAACTTATTCTTTTTTCGGGAAACACATGGATACCATTGGGTATGCGTCACTTTAGACCCCAACATGGTGCTATTCGTGCTGGTTAGCATGAAACAAAAACACGGCTCAAAAACACAAGCACCTCTTCCCCAAGCGGAACTTCTGGAAAGCCCCACCAGTCAACGAGTGAGCGGGTTTTGCCAGGTTCACCTGAGAAGAGTACCGCACTTCCTGGGTATCAAGTCCGGGAGCTCAGGAAGTGAGGTCTCCTCCCACCAATTAACATGGGACTTGACGTTCAAAACGTGAGGTCCCTTTTAAATGGACGATGGTCCAAGCCACCATTTCCCCTAAACCTTGAACGCTTCCTTCTGTAAAAAGGTGGGAGGTGTCTGGACCATTTTCCTTTTACAGGGACCTTCGAACGTCAGGTTCATTCCGAAAAAAGGTGAGAGGGTACCTTGAAACAAACCACCCCTCAACCCACCCCAACCTCGCCCCATTCACCAGCAACTCCACGCCCCAACTCCCACTTCCGCAACCGCACCCCATCCCCTAGTATCCCCCCAACATTTCTGGACTCTCGCCTTGCGCACCGCTGCCCAGGGCCGGGAGCTCCCGGAAACCTCCACCACCAGCTGCCGGGCGCACTCCTGGGCATTTCTGGCGACTTTGCCCGGAAAATCACCCTGGAGATTGAGTATGTCTCAAACATATGGGTGAGAAAAGAGTCTGAGCCCACCCCCAAATAGGGTACCCTGAAAAAACACAAACACGGGCACAAACACCAACACACGAAAACAAGAGGAAAAGAAGTAGCCTGGAACCCATCAAATGGGTCCCCGAAGATTCTAGCCTTGGACTCGAGCAGTTCTCTGCTTTGCCCACGCTCAATACACTGGATCGTTCAAAATGGGGGGTCCCCATTGCTAATGCGAAATCCGGCTGGCACAAAGGAAATCACTGCCATCTGGGATCATTAGGGACTGACTTTGAGCAACCTAGCCTGCAAATTTACTTGGAACTCTGAAAGGGCGACCGGCCCAATGGAAGCTCCTGTGCCGATGCTCCGGGGGTTCCATGTTAATCTGCCCGGATAGGGGGTAGCCAGGAAAAAAGGACTGCACCTAGCCCTCATGGCCAATACTTCTTCGGGATCCTGATTCTGATGCCTTCCGCTTCACATGATGCGACTAGCTATGACATGGGTGCGGCTTGTTTGAGTGGCTTTAAAGCGAGATCAAACGGAAGACCACAATCAAAAGGGCCCGCCTTTTGCAATGACATATCTTCCAACTGTTCGCAAGTGTTGTAGGTTTTGTTGACGGTCCCTTTCTGGGATAGTTTTAAAGTTGACGCTAATAGGAAATTGCGACTGGTGTTCAAAAAAGACTATTTGGACACATTACCTATGTCACGCAGGGTTCTCCGGTAGAATCCTGATACCCCTGGCCAAGGAGCGAGATCCTTCTTGAAGCCACCTACTTTCAAGGCGATCCTGGGTGCTTTGACAGTCGAAGCACGCAAACATCCCGTCGATCCATTTCTGCGGGGAGTCCTTTGGTAGGGGCCCGGATTCTCAAAAGGTATGGGGTCTTGGAACGTGAAGCGTGCCTCGTTCTGTTCTTGCTGATGACTCAGAACTGTTGCGTGCTGCAAACCCAAAGCACAACATTGCAATGTTGCTATGTATAGATATGTTTATGTACACCTCCATTAAAAGAGACGGGAAGCAAAAACAAAAAAACAATGAAGAACAAAAAAAGATGAACACATTATATATATATACACACCTAGAGCCTCAAATAAGAACAACGTATTGCTTAGTTGTTGCAGTGTGCTTTGCATGCTTGCTTGTTTAGGCGAAAGTTCCCGAACACCTTCCGAAGTGTAGCTTATTATGACCAGCCCTGGTGGAAACGAGTTGCGACCAACGTTGGGATATCGGCCCGCAGGCATCTGTGGGAAGTCCGCGGAACCACCAAAACAGAGTTCCAGGCTTTTGTGGCTGGGGATCATCACGAAAAGGCGGGGTTGGAAATAGGAAAGAAGCGCTTCTTTTTTTCTTCCTTTCTTTCTCCTGTTTATTTGGGACAAATGTGTGAAATTGTTGCTCAGGAGCATCCAGCTTCGCTCTCATTGGTGGTTTGGTGGTTAAGGGGGGGGGGTTCCCATTTACCCTGTACAAGAACTAGGGCTTCAAATCCAAATCCAGTTCCCACCAATCCAAACCACCCACCAAGGGTTTCCTGATATGTCTGACATATTTATGTCTGAACACCCCCTTAAACCATCCAAGGCACAGCATGGCGGCGAGCACGAGTGCGAATGCCCCCGGCCCCGCAGCGATGGGGCCTGAGGCGTTGGGACCCCGAAGGGGGGCTTGGGTCTACGTTGAGCCAAGGCCCAGGGCACACCAAAAGCAATGCTTCATATGTAGATTTTGAGGCCCTGATACGCTGAAATCGCATATTCTTGCGACATAGTCTTATGTGGACATCGTCCTGGTAGATTGCCAGAGGGGGGCAGGACGCACTCCGAAGCACCGATTCAATGGACCTACCAGGGTGCCATCTGGCCCTCTCTCCTATCAAACTACCTGCCCGGCCCAGGTTGGGCGTCCCCCTCCAAACATTTTTGAACTTTTGGCTGATCAACATACCTGTTGTTTAGCTTTGAGGGCCGGGGGACCTAATTGAGAGTTGCTCAAAGCAAGTGTGCCGCCACTGCCTGAAAAAGACATTCACTTGCCCCGCCGAATCTGACCATTCGGCTTCTGCATGTTGGTCCATTGTTCGGTCCAGGTTGATAACCTGGGGCGAGCACCAACCCTCAGCAAGGATCCGCGAATTCCATGTTCATCAGTTGCAAACAGCACGCCCCATTCGCTTGCTTCCTTGGTCGCCGTCGACCCCTTCTGCAAAAAAAAACAATCTCTTTGCGGGTTCCACCGGAAACCCGATAGCATGTCCCAAAAAGCTAAAGTCCAAAGATCCAACGCCGATAGCCATGAAGACTCCTCTGGGCGTTTTCTCCGCACTTCTCTGGCTGCCGGGGGCCCCAAGATGCCCCAAGGCCCCGGCTGTTGCTGGCGGCCGCATAGCGGTCCAGCAGGCCGATGGAGGAGAAGAGCTGCTCGTTGGCCAGGTCCAGGGCATCAAAGGCTTGCCTCGCATCGGAGAAATGTCAAAACCCGGTTGTGTCAGACCAAAGGGACAGGTCTCCCTGCGGTTTCCCGAGCAAAAACCCTGCGCAGCTGCTGCAAAAAGAAGAAATGGTATCCTGAAAAGAACCTCACTTCCTAAGTTGACTGGCCAAAACAAGTCCAACCTGTTTGTTTGCCACCAATATGGTCTTGGCGTGCGGAAAAGAACCCCGAGCTTGCAACCAAACCTGGGCATCCATGGGCCAAACCCCAATATGCACACGTGGCCTGGCAGGGCTCAAAGGTAGGGCAGGTCAAGAGAGATCCAGAGACTGAATGCATGCTGGACAAAATGTGACTTCAAAGGGAAAATTCGCTGCACGTGCTATTCTGTAGCACCCGACCCGAAACAATGGCCCGGCCAAGTCTTCATCTTGTGTCCTTTGGCTTGGGAATAGAAATGATGGAGCCCCAATAGCGGCTAACATAAAACCCAACAAAGCGCGCTTTCGATCGGAATCTCCTTTTGGGAGTCGCTCCACTTTGAGTTCCACGTTCCTATGGCTTCCTCTTGCTGCTGGTCCAGATTTCTTTTCTATGCACTGTGGCGGGTGCCTGTCAGATGGGACGGGAGGTCTTATGCATAAGGCTTTGGAGCTGAGGCGCGTCCACGCAAGATGACCCGGCAAAATGGAAGTCCTGGCTAATCCCTTCAAGACCGGTCAAGGGGTCCATATTTTTGGAAAACTGTGAAGGACTTCCCGATCCCAACAAACGTGTCCTAAAGCAGCTCACGGAGTCATCATCAGCAATTTGTGACCGTCTTGGGCTGTTGTGATGGTGGGGCAACTCCTAGCATCGTTTTCTGCTCTTCTTTTGGGTGGAGAGATTCAGATCCTTGTTGGCAACAAAACCCACCTCAAACCCAACCTGACTTAAAACCAACCTTAAAGCTTAAACCAGTCTCCTCCAGCCAACCCTTTCGGCCCCAAAATTTCGCCCCCCCTCCCCCCACCCCCAAATTTTCCCCCCCCTCCCCTCAAGGACTATTTCCCTCTCCTTCCCTCCGTTCCCTCGAAGACTCGGTTGACCCGATGGTTTGCATCCCAGCGGCACCAGCCACTCTAAGGCGTCCAGGCGCCGCGCGCTGTCCAAGCCGTGCGCCAGGCTCGCGTGGCTGAGGCTCAGCGGCGAGGAGCGCTTTTGCAGCGAGGACAGCGGGATCTCCCGCAGCGGGGAATCCTGGGCTGGGATGGGGGGATGGGGGGTTGGGGGAGGTTGGGGTTGGGACGGGGGGGTTGAATTCCTCTCAGATGCCCAAAGCACCCAGAAAGCCAAAGGTTAACATTTTTGGGACCAGAATGTGGCCACACCTTTCACACGTGCCAGTGTGCAGTGGCTGTCAAGTAATGGATGGAGTCCCTTGAAACTGGACTGGACAGTTTTGTGTTTCAACACCCAGCCAACTGAGCCTTCCTTTTGGTTGAGGCAAACATAACAAGTTGCAGGGCGCCGTGCAATACGTAACATGTGTATACAAACCTCTGTCTATATACATATATATATGTATATATATATATATACACCCGTTGGTTAATTCAAAACATAAAACCAACCTCCCGTTTAGTTTGTCTCAAACCCCCAACCCGTCATTTTGTTGGTTGCACATTGCCCATGAACCAACTTTGTTCAACCCACAACCCAACTGATCCGTGTTTTGATGACTGCTCATGAACCAAACATAGCCATGAAGCAAATCTGAAATGGAGGTCAGAATCAGGTGGCTTGGAATGCAGGGAATCTTTGGCTTTTGCCCCTTCAAGAAGACGGTTTTGGGGGATTGACTGTGGACAACTCAAAGCCCGGGACAACTTACAGGAGACTGTTCCCAACACCACCCAACCCGGGCGCGTGAAGGGCTTGGATTCACATGGCTTTGTCACAGAAGGGGATCCCCTCAACATCCAGGGTCAATGAAGCTCAGTCGCCAGCCAGAACTCTTGTCATGGTCAACAAACCTCTCTTCCATTGGAAATGTGAAAGCAAAACGCCCAGTTCATCTTGAACAAAAAGGCAACTTTCCTCAGGTTTGACAATATGGGCGGGCTCTTAACCGAGGGAGATCCTCCCACATCGCCAGACCTTCAAGACACTCCGAGAAACCAATTGGATGGTCGTGACCCACACCTCACTTTGCATCAAGCTTGCTTGAGCGATCACTTCTCTTGCATAGTGTGAATTTTAACTGGGGACCCTTGACATCATTCCGGTGGAAACTCAGGTCCAACCACTTTTCAGGGGTTCTCCACTAACACTCGTAGCCATATCCATCTCCGCAAAACCGTTTGCATCGCTGACAAGCTTCTGGCGTCTCCTCAGCTCCCGCGAGCTTCGAATGCTCGGTGTCCTCCGCCTTGCTGAATCGAGCCATGTGGACGTCGGGATACGACGTCGTGATACGATGGCTTGCGCTCCCTCGAGCCAAAGAACTGCGGTTTGTGCACGAGTTCATCACTCTAGGGGTACTTTCTCCTTTCTTTCCAGGGGTCCTTCTTTTCAGGAAACCATCAAAAATCCAGGGGAAACAGCCGGTGTTTTAAAAGAACTATGGTTGAACAGAATGGGGAATCAACCCCTATAATCACACAAACTCTTGGGGTTGTTGGGCCACAGCTAGGTTTTGCCTGATCTGCCCCCTGCGTTTTGCCGGAGACAGATGCGACCGGAAATTCGGAGACGCCTCCAGTTTAAATAGGGCACAATCAACTGAATGCTGAATGATGCCTCCATTTAGGAGTTTGATTGCGATGAGGATTTGTTTTATCCATGCAGCTTGCAGATGCTCATATTCAACAAGTCTCAATCAACAATCTGCCAGATTCACCCGCAATTTGGCCAACTACTCCTTCTGGTTGGCCCAGCAACGCTGACTGGTTGCCTGGCTTAAAAGCTTGTCACTCGTACCCTGGTCTGCGCAAATCCGACAACCAGATGACAATCAGCGGGTGTTAACGCGGGCTCCTGGACTGTTCCCAGCTCCCCTGCTACAAGTCAAACATTTAGTGGGGTTAGTGGAAGCCACTCAACCAGCCAAAAAGCTGAAAACCTGAGGTGCCGAAAGTCAAAACAATTCGTGGGTTAGGTGGCAACTACCAAAAAGCCAAAAGCCTGAGGAACGCCATGGCTGAGAAGCAAGAAATGGAGCTGTCCATCACAAGCCCATGGCTTGGGGTTCCGCCTCGTGCTGAGCCAGCCATACGCCAATGCCCAGCAGTACCGCCAAGATACCTCGGATCTGAGAAGGATTTACATATTCAGAGGCTTTTTCTTTTGGAACCCCCAAAAAAGTGCGGTTCCATGGTCACCCGGAGTCTTTCTACAGCCAGCCTGCTGGACCCCAAAGGCAAGCCTGAAAGGTGGGCAATTCTCGGCTCCAATGTTTGGAAGGCGCTGCTGCAACTCTGCAGCGTGTCTGCAATGTTTACCGAAACTTACAAATATATGACATACGGGATCCCGAAGTCAACCGGCGGTAGGCTGGTTTTGCCCCAAAGTGAGCTCGCCGTTAAAAGAGGCGCAAACTTGAGGAGCGTGTTGTACACCACGCCAAGCAGACTTTCGCAGGCAAGCAGGGCATCTGTGCGACTTCACTGGTAGAGAAAGAAGCGAAACTGAGCACACTAGATGTCAAGAGACGGCAAGGTGACGTCCCGTGGGACGCTGTGCACCGAACCCTCAAGCTTCAATACCAACCACGTAGAAAGGTGTATACGGACGTTGCCGTTATAGCCGAACCCGTGTAAACGTTGTAAGGAAGAAGGGATGATAGTCACACCAGTAGTCCTGACAGTGCGGCGCGAGGCAGTTGTTTTCCTCCTAGTGCCAATCACGGATATCCGCAGTCACACATCAGATCTTGAACCTCAATTGTGTCTTGAGCCAAATGGCGATCAATGGAACTTGGGAAGCAACACCAACAAGGACCTCAGAACTGCTACCCAATTTCGGCACGGGGCCTAGAGGGTTTTAACATCCCCCATTTGGGTCGCATTGTTCATCATGCGGTCCAAACACCACAAAACGTTCCACTGGCCACGGCTTCAACTACGAAATCGTGTCGTGCATTCTTTTACTTGCTATCACTACACCGTTCATTCGCTGTGAAACATGCCGGGTTCGATTGTACGAAAAGTGAAACATTCATCCTCCAATCGAAGCACACATCCATATGCAGGTGTATATATAATACACTGTGGCCACTTCACTTGACCGCCAGTGAACATTCCAGCTGCCGCATTTGCGCATCGCGCAGCTGTCATCCATAAATGGGTTGGCCACAAATGTCCACCATGCGCGCCCGCTTGTGATCGGTCTGCATATCTCCGGCAAAGAAACATCGGTGAGTAATCAATGCAAATCATAGCCATTCCAGATACCATGGACAATGCATAAATAATGAAAAGATATCATCTATAAGGTAATAGTTCCATCCATGAATATCCAGAGCGTCATAGTCATCGGAATATGTAACCATGTACACACCCAATCATCTTGGACACATGAATATAAATCATGACATAAGTCGTTCCACCGAAACAGTGTCGATGTGACGCAAGTAACAGATGGGGACTGGCCCACATCGTACCGCAATCATCATCTTCACGAAGCATACCTGTCCCCAATGGACAGCCTATGGGTACGTCGGCGGAACTCCTCGTCCAAGTTCTTCTGGGCTTCTCGTGCCCGGACACACTTCTTGTTGTAGTCCTCTGGCAACCAGTGCCCTTTCCGAAGGCACCAATCCAGCAGGGGTGTGTCGCATTTGTTCGGGTCGATGGCCGAGATGATGGCGCTCACGTTGACCGCGTAACCATGCTTGCCAAGGTTTAGGCCATCCCTCACGAATGATATATACTTGCAGTTGAAAGCTAGTGCAAAACATCTGAAAATAATATCACCCACCGGGTGCACTCGGTCCTTGACCAGGAGCTTCATTTCTTCCTTGGTGACATCGAGGATCTTGCTGCAATCCACAGCTTGTAGAATGTGTATAGTCCCTCGCATTTGTTCACCATCATACGAATATATTCGTCACGCTCCTCAACCGATCGGAAGGCTCTTGTCCGAACATTCTCCGATTGAGAAATCTTCGTTATTGTTGATGGCAAAAGTATACCTTCCTGATCGTGCTCAGTGATGTTGGGGTACCTCTTGAAATCATTGTGGTAAGGGCAGCCCTCTCTCCCCTCGAGCTTGGCATTCATCGTTCTCTCCTCACCACCCTCGAACATCCCCCACATCTTGGACATCTGGAGTGCGATAAATCCTGCCATGTACTGAGCCTCACGCGGCTCGTCAAGGCAGATCGCCATCCGTTGGGAACTTATAATGTCCCGTGACGCCAGATCGGTGTCGCGGTAATGCCAACCGCCGTCTTCTTCTTCTGACGCATAGCCGGATGTATATCCTTGCGTGTCCATGTCGTCATCTTCTCCCGGAACTTCCTCCGCTTCGTCCTCATCCTCCTGTGCTGCCGCATCGTGGTTAGCTTCTTCCTGTGCACGCCTGGCATCTCCAGAGACGTTGGGGTTCTGGTTGTCCTCCTCGTCATCGGATTTGATGTGAATGTAATATCTTCCGATGGAGATCAGTTGTGCCTCGCACTCCAGGCATAAGCAGAAGCAGGTAGGGATCGCGGTCGCACATGATGGACATATCCGGCACCTCAGTCCTTCCCATGTCTCATCATTCAGGATGACGACTTTGCTGACTTCGTCCCGGACCTCGTTGACCTGTGCGTTGAACTCTTCCATCTTGTTGTTTCGATAGAGTTCGCAAGCACGATTAACCATGTCAACGATGTAGTGCAGATTATCGGCACCTGTCTCAGTCTCCGGCATCCTCTCGCTGATCTTTGCAACGTTCTGGAGGAACATCGCAGCCGACTCTTGGGATGAGTTGACAAAGCCAGGGCAGATCTCATTCTCCACACACTTCGAGTACGCCCTCTTGATGTCAGCGTACTCCAGGCGCTTCCCTCCATTGCTTTTGCCAATCCAAATGGACTTGACCTCATAGAACGGGATCACGTCAAAGACCATGAAAGTCCCATTAGCCGCGACTCCAGCCCCATACCGCGCGAGGGTTGCACTGGGAATATAGATGATCGCAATCGGATCCCCTATCCTCACGTTCCGTAGCGTTGTCTTCGTCGCCACGTTCATCTCATCCCATGGAGCAAACGCCCCGAAGTGCAGTGCTAGCCTGTTACCGCCATCGATTCCGCCGGGGACTAGCCCACAGCGTACGATGCTTGGCAGGTTTTCCACATACGTCACATGGAACGCTCCTCCGAGAGTATCACCCATTCTTGCGGAATACCTATTCGCCAGTGCGGATGAGCTCATGAATCCAAAATCACTGTGACCGGTTGTGACTCGGATGCACCAAGGTCTGTACCATCCGTCGCATCTGTTGAACATCCTGTCGATGTCGTCCCGATCCACGCCAGCCTTGTTCATTTCCTCTCTGGCTGCCCTCGTGTCGTTCGGGTTCATGATGCTCGGAAACCTTGCTGCCAGAACCTGGAATCTCGACTTCTTGCTTCCGGATTCCTGCCACTTGATCACCTCCATGATGCCCATGTATCGTTTCGCTCTCGAGGTGTTGGGTGGGAATATGTCGTTGTTTCGGTCGTCAATGACAGCATCAATGTCGACCCATCCACCCTCGTCGCACCTGAAAGCACTTCCTCGGCAATTGCCGATCTTGTGTCGAAGGACTCTGCATAGGTCGTGAGATAGCTGGTTTGCTTGGTCCCTTGGAGTAAATACCGAGCGATCATCACCAATCCTGCATAGTGGAGCACCGTCGAAAGGAGCAATGCAAAAGTTGACACTCTTGCCAAGTTGCATCACGTCCACTTGCTCAAGGATTGCACCTCTGGGAAAGTACCTGGGGTCAACAATAGACGCGTATGCCCGTGGCATATGCACATCGATCACGTCGCCGTACTTCGGGATGTAGCACGGGATGGTGTCGCATCCCATCTCAAGCGTCTTCTTGAATGTCCTGCTGTCCCCGCACGGGTTGTATGTGAGGTCGACGCCACCACATTGTAGCTCTCCTCCCTCAGCCGTGTCAGCCATCTCCACCAAATTAATAGTGTAGCTGTACATCTCAATTGTTTCTTTCCCTGCTTGTCCCCCTTTCTTTCTTTCCTTGGACGTTGATGAGGACGGTTCCTCCGTATCCCCCATGTCTTCATCAGATGAAACAGGGTCACTGCTGAGTAGCTCACGGAGCACCTTCATCGCCTTCTCATTTCCAGCAGCCTCCTCAATGTCCTTGCAGTCGCCGTCGTGGGCCAGGTTCGCGCACTTCTTACAGATCCCCATATCTCCCATGCACTTCTCCATTGACTCCAGGAATCCTAGTGCCGCTCTCCGCCCGTCGATCACACGCTGCTTCTTGTCTTCCTTCTCAGTATTGGCTTGAGAACTTCGACTCGGGTCTGGTGCTTGACCAAGACCCTCATCTTCGCCCTCCGTGGCCTTTCTCTTGGACCCTTGTGCAGAGGGCTCGGTGATCAGGGATCGTGGATGTCTGGGCTTGACCTTGTTCATGATGTCAAGCACCTCCTTCGTGGGCACGCCGAGCTGTGCGGACGGTTTGTTCCGCTTTCTGTTCTGGCCCGTCGTGTGGGTCACGTTCCCAGCGAGGTGTCGCACTATTGACTGCTCGAACTCCCTCTTGATCTTCCATGCATCCTTCCACAGTGGCAGTTCGTGCTGGAAGTACGACATCACCTCAAAGAATCCCAACACCATCTCGACGACGTCTCCCAAGGATTCCTCGTTCGTGGTTTGTCCCAGGAGTTCATACATCGTTCCTTGGTCGAGCACACTCTTGATCCATGACGAATATGCCACATTGCCGAGATCCTTGCCTATCAAGAAGATGGACATCCTCTCCTCGACTCCCTCGGAATTCTTGCACACGATCACATCCCGGGATGCGCACAATTGCTTCCCGTGACCGTTGTTATAGAACTGCGCTGCTTGATCCACGGTCATGCTCACGAATCCCGCGTGAGAAAGCTCCTTCTTCAGCTTCGAATACGCGAGCTCCCGTATGATCGTGATCATGGCCTGGATGTTGTTGACGTCCACCATGAGGTTTTGAAGGTCGGGGATTGCCACCACGCATTCCGCGAAGAGGCGCGTGTACATTTTCTTCCCCTCGATAGACATTGCAATACCGTTCGTGTCCGCGTTCCAGTTCGCGCAACAGTTCACGCAAGAAGAGGGATTGTACTTCGAATTCGGTCCGAGCACCTTCGACTTGCTCATCTGCATCTCTTTAGCGCAAAGTTCGCAGATAAACTTGCTGAGCTCCGTGACCGTATACCATCGAAGACGTTGATCACCGGCATCGGCTTTCCCAAAAGCATCCTGCTCGCCGTGTCCTTCATCTTGCCGCTCTTGTTTCCTCTTCGACTGTGCAGTGAAGGTCGGCTTGTACTCGAATTTCACCTTCGATTCCTCCATGTTCTTCGGGATGTTGAATCGAAGGTCGGGCTCGTTTATGCACGTCCCCTCCAGCTCACACACAAACGCGTTGCTTGGTGCGACCGCATCGATGGATTTCTCAATCAGCAGTCGCTTCAGGAGGAAGTGTTGCAAGTTCGAGCTCCCAGGGATCTTGTAGTTCTTTCCTGTGAGCGCATGGACCACGCGCCACAGGCGATCGTTCTCGGTCACCAGCGCGCCTGCCGCCTTGCAGATCTCGCTAACCTTGTTGGCGATCGTCCCCAAGTCCCCTCTTCCACCATGGAAAGCAACATCGCGATTCACGCTCACCACGACCAGGCCCTTGCATGTGTTGACTAGGTCAGATATCGCCTTCTGCAGGGAGTCGATGATGGGGTTGGCGGTCACCTGCCATCCGCATCCTCTCATGCACACCCAATCATATAGCGACATCCAGATGTGCACCGACATTGGTGAGTCATCCATGTCTCGCCTCCGCCGTTCAGCGATGAGCTTATCCAGCTTCTGCAATCGGGAGATGATATTCAACGTGTCGTTGGGTGAGGAGACTTGCTCACTCGACCCATAGTATGATCTCTCCTCGATGTTTGTCCATCCCTGTTCGTTGACCATCATCTGGAAGGTCTTCGTGCTCCCTTTCGAGTTGACGGCCCTCAGGGGCCAATCCAGGACCAAGAAGCTCTTCTTGTGGATCATCATGTCGCGAATCGTCGCCTCGCCAATGGGGCTCCTCTTCTGCCTATTGATAATCCGGTTCAACTGTCCAGGTGCGTTGTCCGGGTTCTTCTCCGCCTGAATCAACGCGTTGATGGCTTTGGCGCCCGGAAGGCGTCCAGTAATCAAGCATCCTGTTTGGGCACACAAGAAAGCATACAGCTGTAGCCATGCCGCATTTCCCTTCCCAACATAGGAAAGAATGATCTTCTCCGCGCTGGTCTTCTCCTCGAAGTGCAATAGCGAAGAGGTCAGGCATCTCAGCATACACTCCCAATATGTTGCTTCTTGCCTTCTGCAAGACACGGCCCAAATACAGTTTGTATGATTGGGTACCCCGTATTGTTGTCTATGTTGAATTTCACATTGACAGTCGCGCCGCCCAAAGTGGTACCCCCTTCGAATGAAGTGTAGGTATCGTGTCCAGCAGTTGGGTTGATAATTACCCATCTGTCGTCGTCACCGCCAGAGTTCATTCGGAAAATGGAGTCGATGATCTCGTTGTCGATCTTGACAGCATCGCTGGCTTGCGACCCCCCACTTGGAGCTCCCGGCTGGGGGACTGGCCCACCAGCGGTTTGGCTCCTTTGTCCGGAGCTTGATGCCGACTTCTGCTGTCGCTCCGTCTTCCGCGGCGGCTCCGTCTTCGATGAGCCCATCACCCACCATGTCGGCTCTTCCCCAACCACGAAATCCTCGGGGTACTTCTCCAGTTCCCTCTCGATTTCATGAATCGTGCAGTATTTATTCTGGAAGAAATCGATCATGACGTCCTTCTCGGCCTTCTTCTCGATCTCCTTCATCCAGCTTACCCACTTGCGCCGATCTTGGTTCTCAGCGGCCCTGTCAGCCGCGTGCGGTGCCAGACTGATGGAGTTGATGTTCATCGCAGGCAGCTTCGACTCATAGATCATATCGATGCACCATAGGAAATCCCTGGCGTACTCAATCTCCCGGTAGAGATCGTTCAGCTCCCTTTTGTCTGGACGGAAATAAGCTGTATACGACTGATCTTTGGAGTCCTTCTCACCGAGCAATGGCTGCAATCTCCTCATGATGAAAGAGACGCACATGAGCGAATTGACCGCTCCGATGCACGCGTCAGAGATGTCACTGGGGGTTGACCCACAGATCATCCAGCGCAATAGGTTGTTCTGGCTGGCATTCTCATCCCTCCTCAGTGCATATGCGAGGTTCTTCATCGATGCCTGCAGCTCATTCTGGTAGACCAACCCAAGGTCCCAATTCTTCTGGTAGTCGTCCTTGGAACCACGACCGTAGGAGTCGATCTTGGGAGCCTTGATCACGCTCAACGTGAACACTTTCCCCCAGTTTCGATCTCTGTATCTTGCGATTCTCCGGTCGTGCCTCTCAAACTCTGCAGTTGTCTGGAACTCCTCAGAGCTCCTCCACCTTCTCGATGACGATGCCCTAGATGACTCGTCGTTGATGAATTCTTTGTACACCTCCCCAACCGGGGTGTTCTGGTGGAATGCTGCTTTGAACGACCGTTCATCGTTGTCCTCGGCCACGCCTAATGCGAGATCCCAGATGTGCGCGATTGATCTCAACATATCCGCCCCTTCCATGCAATACTTGGTTACGTTGAGCAACTCGGGGTTCTTCGCCAGCATCGTTGCCTCACCGCAAAGTTGGTTCAGCGCCGACACGATCTTCTTTCCCTTGCTGCAGAATTCCCTCCATCCAAGCATACATTCGTCGGCAGAAAGCTGTCCGAAAACTTTGCTGATGAACTCTAAGGCAACCCTCATAGACTGCCCTTCTCCTTTCATCATCCCGCGGCCCTTGGCAGAATAGTACGCTGAGTATGCATAAATAGCGGGGACGCCGATGTCCTCGATCCACTTCACGCACATACCCAGGTCGCTGCTCACCTCCATCCTCTTGGGCATCCTCTTGCCATCCTCGATGGCGTTCTTCACCAAATTTCCCAAGAAGATTGCTGCTTGCCTAGATTTCCCAACAGGCACGCAGAAGAACTCATTCGTGTTGACGACAGTCGGATTGGCAGTCATCTTGATGATATTCTCCAGAACCAGGAAAACCCAAAATAAGCAGCTGCAAATGAAGCCACGGAATTGTCCCAATACGATCCCAGCTTCAGATTGAGGTGACGAACTCGTCCAGCTCCTCCTTGAAGCCTGGGGTTCGGGACTGACCCAGCTCCCCGTATGCACCAGAGGTACGGGACTGGCCCAGCACCTCGGTTGTGCAGTTGGGGTGGTGCAGATTTCGCTCGCAGTAGCTTGGTGCTTCCGCGATCTCCTTCGCGTAATGCAAGCAAGAGCGAGTTTCAACGGTGCCGGTTTGAGGCACCTTGCTCGAGCACGAAAACGGCGAAGGATCACACCCACAATTATAGACGTGTACAACTGGGTTTCTTTGGTTTCCCGACCAGCACAAGGTCCATGCTCATGGTTTCCATTGCATTTCTTGGACAACGAGCCACCAAGTTCAAAGTTCCATGAGACAACTCTCCATGGTTTCTTGATTGGCAGGGGTTTCTTAGCATATCTTTGTTTCAAGCCATAGCGACACCCATCAAACTCGTGACTAGTCCCATCATGCACGACCTCATGCAGTCTCTCATCTTTCCAATAATCACAACTTCCAGGCAACTCAAACAAAATCGCAGCTCGTTTTGTCATGGCATGCCGTTTAATTTCAACGAACCGTTCAAACAATCTCCAAAATTCTCTTTGTTTGGCCTCGATTTTCTCTGCGGTGTCAATTCCGCGAGTCTTGTTGAGGCGTGCCCATGATGATCCCCCCGTGCAAGGCCCGGCGAAGAACAACAAATCGGAAGGTTTGGTAAGCACATGTCTGGCGATTCTCCCCCCGTACTCGCTCAGTAAGTCATCAACCAGAGTTATGGTGACAACCTGCGGCCCGTCATGGCGGGCAAGAGCAGTGAACCAGTTACGTGGTTCGGAACATGCCATCAGCACGATGGGCCGAGCCAAGTCAACACTGTAAAGAGTGACGACTGTGCGAGTTCTCATACCAGGAAGCGAGACATGAACAGGAGCGCGAAGCACACCACCGTCGTGTTTGACCATCGCGAGTTCAATACCCGGCGCTAACTGTGGCTTGTGCTTCACCGCAATGCGATACGGAACAAAACAACGACCAGGGACAAGCTGCTCGTGATTGATATGCAGACAACGCATGAGCAATTTCAATCGGAGCAACGTTTCCAAAGCAAGGTCGTTAACACACTTCAACTCTATGCGCTCGTTCGACAGTTCTTCAACAAATGCGGCCAGCACGGACTGCATGTCAACATCCCCGGACCCGACGTGAATTGGTCGTGGTCGTGGAGACCGTTCCCGCGCCGGTGCAGCGACCGGTACGGGATGAAACTGCCAAACTGCGCGTTCAACCCAACCATCAATTCGCACACATTGTAGCCCCGGGTCAACTCTATCCTCAACTTTGAGCCATGACCCATTCTTCAGAAACCAAGTGGAACGAAGCCACTTGCTCCCAAACGGTGTCATAACCGCGAGTGGAGGTTTCACACGCATCAATCTGGGTCCCTTGGCAACAACAACCGGATCATGTCCTTCATGCTCATGCAATCCCTCTTTGGATGTTAATCCAGACCACCATAGGTCGGGAGGCATGATCGGAATGTGTGTGTACGGAAATGTTGGAACTCCGTCAACTGTCCCCGAAGCGGTCTGCATGGTCCCCTTTATGGGATCACACGTGGGTGTGAGCGCCTTGAGGGTATCCGGGTCAGACAGCAAGCTCGGGTCAAGTAGACCAATCTGCAAACATGCATGTTTCCATTTGCGCCCATCATTGAACGCCTTGGTGTAAATATCGGCCGCCATCCTGTCGGTGACCTCATACGCCAAGTACATGTAATCACGTGTGAACATCTCATGCATCCACGAAATGCTAACACCATGGCTTCTCTCAAGGTGGCGCATCGTGGGGTTTCTCCCCGATCGCACGACACCGATCATAGCCTTGTTATCGTCATAGAACACAAAGTTCGGTGACTTCTTGAGAATCCGCTCTACCAGCTTGAGAGCGGGCATACCCATCGATCTCATGGCAACATCGGCCGCAACAATCTCGGCCTCGGGAGTGGAGTGACTCACACAACCCTGTCTTTTAGAGCTGCCAGACAACGGAAACCGGGTATTAGGCCCTTGTATATTCAAGTGTCCACCGGAGGTGGAACGCAGCGAGTCAATGCATCCCGCAAAGTCAGCGTCCGCATACAAGGCCAAGTGCACATCGTCCATAGGGTCTCCAACCCAACCGACCATGCGCCAATGTTTGGTATGATGCACATAGCACATCAAGTGATGCAAACCCCGATCATCGGAGTCAGTCCACCTATGCACGTTCCGTGCTAGGCGATTCACTTGCCGCAACAAATCGAAGCGAGCAATCCGCGCACCGTACAGCAACTTCATCAGTACGCTAGCGGCATGCGGAGCAAGGTGTCCACGCACGGGCTCCTTCATGGCCAACTCAGGAGTCCCTCCCCGTTGGTCCGGCACTGTGGCAGAACCGTCGGTGGGCACAAGATTGTTACACCAATTGCACACGACTGACGGCCCCTCTCTGGCAGGCTTCCGTGAGACGTGATTCTTTGTTTCTTCATGCAACTCAGGGGTGACAACCTTATTCAACTTCACGTCGCCCGCCACTTCAAGATAGCGGTCGACACAGGAACGTAGGAACTGTTCCATGTCATAGGTCACCGTTGTTACTCGGTGTCCGTTCCCGAGAGTGACGTTTCCCTTGCTTTGATTGCAACCAAGGTACATGTCAAGTCCAGTCTCGGGCTCAATCTTCAAACGTGTACGCAACATGCTCCACCCTTGGGCAAGGTTCTTCTGCGGCCCTGCCATTTTGAAGTCGTCGACATACACAACCAGAACAAGCTGGAGCTTTTCATGAATGTACACTGAAGGCCATTCTTCGCCGATGGGCTCAAAACCAACGGCACGCACCGACTCATCGCAGTGCTGCTCCCAAAATGTTCCCGCATCTGGGTGTCCGTACAGCGCCTTCCTCAACGGGACGACTGGTCTTCTGTACTTATCCCATTTGCATTCACTTGGCACGGCCTCCGGTGGCAATTCAATCCAACACGGCGTGCCTCTCAAGGTGGCCTGTATATACGCCTGAACAGCGTCGGCCATCTGCACATCCCAGCCATCATGACAACCCAGAAAATCCGCCCAACGCGAGGCTTCAAATGAAGCAGGGGAGTTCCCCAAATCTTGAAACATCGCAGCCTCAAAGCTTTGGTTCTTCACTTGGTTCCCCAGCAACACGCCTCTACCCTTGAACTTCCTCTTAGGATCACCAACAGGCAACTGTGAGTGCTTTTCAACGCAAATGCCATGTGCGCGAGCCATGTGTATTTCTTCCCCTTTCGCTTTTGCTTCTCTGGCTACAGCGTCATATTCGCGCACCGCGCCAAGATCGAAGACCCCCTGGTCGATTAATCCCGACCACTCTTTCTTCATTGATGCCAATGCATCAGGGTTGGTCAACATCTCTTTCCGGCCTACCGGCCTGGATACTAAAGCGTCGAAGAATCGTACAACTTTCACAGCTTTCTCTCTGTGCTGTATTCGCTCAGAGGTCACGCACGGCATCGATGGGTACTTCTTGGCTTCACCGTCTTCGCCTATCGCAGGCATCGCGAGTGGCACCTTTCCAGAAACTATCTCAGCAGACTCCTCCCATTCATACCAGGTGAGGTCCGTCGATTCGTCGACCGATGGATCCGTCCCCGATGCCGTTTCAGCTTCGTCATTATGACTCTCCATGACTGATGCAACCGCCTTCGTCCAGTTTGGAGTCGACTTTGATCGCTCCTCAGACTTGAACTTCCAGGCATAAATTACCACCAGACACTCAAATTCTTTCTCAAGCTGAACGTTTCGTCTCATGACGTCTTGGGACTGTTTGGAATCCATGAGAACAACCACCCCGTCGACAGGATTAACAACAATCCTGACCCATTCAAGCTCAGCCAAGTGCTTCCCATCCATTGGGTTCTTGATCTTTGATATGTTCTTCCGCAATCCCCAATTGTACTGCCATTCTACTCCACCCCAGCGGTTCCGAAGCATCGCTCGAATTCTCTTACCACCGGGCATCTGTAATGTCCGTGCCTCTGCCGGCGCGGAAATCTCAGACTCCTTACTCTTGGGATCTTCTTCTTTCTTCTTGCCACCGCCCTTCACCTCGGCCTTCTCTTCCTTGGTGTAATATTTACTCATCATTTTCCATTCTTCAGGAGTGAACTCTGGAGGTCTCGATGTCTTCATTAGCCTGAATCCATCCTTCCCGACAGGATACGGTCTTCCGGCCTTGTCGATTTTAACCTCCTTGCCATCGTCGTTGACGTACGTGATACCATCCCCAGGTAGTCCAACTGACACGTGTGGAAGGTCGGACCTCGCAACCTTCTCATCGCCCTTAGAGTGTCCATCTCCTTTCCCTTTTGAAGAGCTCGGTCTAGCATCTTCTTCTCCTGCATGATCCCCCCGATCTCCGGCGATTACCTCCGGGCCATCGTCGAGCAGTAGACCAGCGATCTGATCGACCTCATCGTCAAGCAGTCGCTTCTCGTCACTCTGCAGCAATTCAGGCTCGTAGTCCTCATCTTCGATCAGGCGGTCACGCGCATCCAGACCGATTGCATCGATAGACATCTCTATCCCTTCCAAAGTCTCGTTGGCAACCTTGTACTTCTGTTGTATTGGGAATGTCAGAGGAGATTTCAGAATCATCCTCTCCGTCTGATGTGGCATTCTCAACCGAGGTGGAACCTTTGCCTTCTTGATGTTCAGCTCTGCACCCGCAAATGCAGTAAGTGCCCAAGCACGATACTTGTTTGCCCAATGCATACCGGTGCTCAACACATATCCAGCAAATATACCAGTTTCCCCTCTCGGCTCGAACTTCTCCCTCTTTCCCCCCCGTGCTTCACTCGGCTTGAAGTCCACTAGCGCACCAAAAGGTATCTTCTCGCCCTTGAACTCCTCGCCATGCAGCCTCATCCATGCACTCGATCCGTTCACCTCTTCGATGTTCATGAGATGGCACAGAGTGGTGATGGCCTGCACCCAATAACACGTGGGTAGACCGGCATGTACTAGACAAGCCGAAGTCTGGTCAATGATGAATTGATTTGTTCTTTCAGCAAGGGAATTGTTCTGCGGCCGTCCAGGCAGCGATAGGTCGTGGTTCAGCTTCAGCTCCACGCACGCATTGATCAGTTCCGGGCCATCATCCGAATATACCTGCTTGATTTTCCTCCTCCCGCAGAAGTGCTTGATAGCCCTGACGACTGAGTCAGTGTCTCTTCTCGCGGTGGGATAAGCCATGATAATTCCGGTATATATGTCCCGGATGATGAGCGCATACCTGCCTTCCACTTCATGATCTCCTGATGCCGTCACAAAGTCGAACGTCACCAGGTCACCGAACGTCTTCACTTCTCTTTTGAATGCTCCCGTTCGCGATCTGAAGTGCCTCATCTTTGCCTTGACGCATGATTCGCAGAAGGGATTCCGGTACCTGTGTGTAAGCAAATGAGCTATGGAATTGGCGTCCTTCTTGAGGACTCCCACTTTCCTCTTTATTGATGATCCTTCGTACACGTCTACTTCGATTCCGGCATCTGGATCATCTTCATCAACCTCTTCCTCGTGAGCTTCGGCATCACCATGTCGATGCGGGACTGACCCAACATCTACAGGTATTTCCTCAGCCACGGGAGGCGGACGTACCGGACCGGCTCCTCCGGGTGGCCCGAAGTCGAATGCCCCGTCGTGGTGTTCGCCCTCGGCCTCTGCGGACTCACCGACAGCGGCGGGTGTGACGTCGTTCTCATCGTCACCTCCCTGATCTGCCTCGTCGTTCGTTACCATCGCCAATACTTCCGAAAAGTGCTCCTTGAGGTCGTCTATCGTAGGGCGATGCCTGTTACTCCGAAGTTTACCATCACTCACTAGGTACGGGATGTCGTCCTTGACCTGCAAGTGCACGAATCCCTGCTTTGGCGTAACCATGAAAGGTAGTTTACCAGGCATCCAGTGAAATGCATAACCCATCTTCATGCATCTCCTCCCCACTGACAATACCGTGGGTGTCTCATCCAATACATGCGGCTCGACAGTCTCGTCCAACTCGTCCACGACTATCTTGGCCACATCAGATGTGGAAGTGGAACCATTCGCGGTCTGGAACACGATCTCGTCGTCATCTTTCACGATGTCGACACCCAGGCTCTTCGCCTTGGCTCTTCCGATGAGATCATGACCACATCCGGTGTCCATCAACCATTTCACCCGTTTGCTGATGCACGTTGACATGGCGAAAACGTTCTTCGGCATACCATGCTGTTTCTTCCAGTCGACAGCCGATTCCTTGATCTCGTCCTTGTTCCGATCATACTCGAACATTATGCTGCTCTCCTTGGTCACCGGGAAGTAGTGCTTCTTATATACATCATCCACCACTTCTCTCAGTATCTTCGCACGTATCAATGATCGTTGGACTTGGTAGGCTGATAATTCACGATGATCACTGCTTTTGAACTTCTTCTCGTCGACGTACACGTACTGATAAGGCTCATTCTCATTGTCCTCATAACCGTACCATTCCCCTTTTCGTTCCCATTGCCTTCTCTCGTCTTCGAGGTAGGTGATCTCCCCATTCTCGTCGACGTCGAGCACTTCCTTGAACCACACCATTTTCTCGGGGATCTCGGACTCGCCAGACCATCTCGATGATTCGCTCATCGCGTCGTCATCGTGCTCGTGGTAGATAGTCTCGGCTTCGTCCGGTTCGACATGATCAACGTCCTTCTTGAAGCTTACCTTCCCCGCAGGAGCCGATTGCTTCAGGACTATCGCGGGCATTGCGATGGCCCTCCTCGCAATGGCAGGCGCTGCGGCTTTGGCGGCAGCCTTCGACTTGGCTTGCGCCTTGTCATTTGACGTTGCTGGAGCTGAATTGTTCTTGATGAGCTCATGCCTGTACTTGCAAGCGCTTCCCCTATCGCACTTCCCCTTCTGAAACGCGAAGCATGCTCCATCATCTCTCTTTGGTGACGATGATCTGGACTTGGATTTGCCCTTTCCTTTCCCCTTGGACATGCTCTCCAACTTGTGCTCCGTCTTCTTGCTGTGGGAAAAAGTGCATTCATTTCCTTTCACGCACCCCTTCGCCGATTTGAAGTGGTACCAGCAGGGGTTATCCTTGCTTCCGCCCGGACTCTTGCCTCTGTCGCTGGCACCGTCGGACTTGCCGTTCTTGCCAGCGTGGCCCTTTGCCTTGGCTTTTGGGAGCACAGGAGCGGCATCAGGTCCACCGGGTTTCCCCTTTCTGCCCTTGCCACCCTGGTTCTCCTGTTTGCCAGTTGCTGGAGCCGCATCCTTCCCGCCTGACTTCATCATCGACTTGACCGATTTCTCCTTCATGTCGAGCATCAGGTCTTCCCGATCTGCCTTGATCTGATAGTCGATCAACGCCAATAAGAATTCATACGTCTTCTGAGGATGCTTGTCCGGTAGTCTATGGTAGGCATTGAGGCCGAACTCCATCTTCTTGCTCCCTTTGATCTTCCTGTAAAGGATGTCTCTGAGAGCCAGCTTACTGGGTCTGTCCTCGCTCCTCATCTTCAGCAGCAAATCATACCATTTGTTCCTGAACATGACCAAGTTCTTGTCGCCAGGAAAGTCAAGGTTGAATAAATGCTCGATGTGGTAGACAAGATCCGTTCTATCGGAAGTTCTGAATGATTGCATAACTAATGCCACCAACTCTCGTCCCTTCACGATCACCCCTTGTTGATGTCGTAGTTCAGAGTGTCGTGTAGCATCGAGGTATACGTCCTTGGCTTCGTCAGGTGCTTGTTTCAGCATGTTCTGCATGCCCATGGCCATCTTAATATCTATCGTAGCAAATCTGTCGCCACCTGAATCGCTAAGCAAATCCAGGTCTGGGTTCAACCCAAGAGCCTGCTCCAGCCATTTCGTCCATGCGTCGGTATCTGGATCTGCACATGCGCTCAGAACATTCATCAGCAGTTGCATCTTCCAGGTGTCAAGTTGATGGATCTTTGGCCAGGCCGGAATAGATACTCTCTCGGCCTCTTTCCTCGAGATTCTCGGTCGATCATTCTTGATCTCTCGGTTATCTCTCGATCTCCTTCGTCTCCTCCGTGTCCGATCGTCTTCTTCCTCTTCTTCTTCCTCGTCTTCCTCATCTCCTTCGTCGTCGTCATCCTCATCCTCATCATCGGGTGGATCATCCGGAGGTCCTCCTCCGCCACCAGCGAGGCTCAACTGACGTCGACCCGCTCCCTGCCCATTCCCATTGGGCGGGAATCCACCGTAATCCAATGGGGGCGTAGTACCGTTGTTTCCCCCTCCATCACCACCACCAGTCGTAGTAGTGGATTGTGGGACATGCCCAACAACCCCTTGCATCTGGGATAGGTGTACATCGATCATTGGATCACCGAAAGACGGAAAGAGGATCGAACCTGGCATCAGCGACGAATTAGGGATTTGATTTGAAGACGATGACGGGACTGACCCAGCCACCTTCTTGTCTATCCTATTTGAATTAGCCTGGGTTCCTCCCTCAGCGCGTTTCACTACTGCTCGTTCACGATGTCCATCTTTGCTGCTGGAGGCTTCCTGCATCTCCAGCTTCTTGTGTGCACGTAGTTCCTCGTTGTCAGCATCGAGTTGGCGTACAAAACTCTCTTCTTGCTTGAGCGTCGCCTCTCTTTCCTTCAGTTGTCCCTGAAGCTCATGCATCTCCTCGAGGTACTCATCGTACATTCCCTTAGCTGTCAATCTCCAGTACTCAGCCTCCTTCGACTTCTCGTCCATCGTGCACCGTTCCTCTTGTTTCTCTTCTTTGACCTGGGCTAACTCCAAGATCGCATCCTGACGATGACCACCTTCGACAGCAATCATCTGGTCCTTCATCGACACGTCGGACTCATACTGTTTGACGATCTCTTCTTTTTCGCGAAGCAAGCAATCTGCTCTCTTCGATTCCTGTTCCGCAAATACTGTAACGTCATTCAGCCTCGTCATCAGCTGTTCCCTGGAGTCCTCCAAAGAGTACGTCTCGGGGCGCTTGACGAGTGCATGCTCCAACTGTGATTTCAGACTTTGGACCATCTCCTCCTCGTTGAACTTCTCGATAGATGTAGAAGATTCTATGCCTCTGATCTGTTGCTGATAAGCTGATATCTGTTGTGAAGCCTCACGGTGTATCTGATTTGCACGTATAGCTGATTCCTGCGCGGCCGACTTCTCGCTTGCCATGTAGGATTTCATCAATGCAATCTCCCGCTTCTGCTCCATGATAGTTCCTTCAGCTTGCCTCATCTGTTGCATTATAATATTCGACTCCATGTCTTTCTTCTCCCCGTACTGAAATGCGTTCATTTCCACCTTGCGCATCTGTTGGGCTTCTTCCTCAAACTTGCGCCATGCCTCAGCCATGTGGTGTTGGTGGTGACTCACTAGATGTCCCGACTGCTTGCTGGCAATCTCGCATCGTCTTTCCAGCTCCTGGATCCGGATGGTGCTTCCATAGTCTTCTTGGTTAAGATTCGCCATTGCTGCCGACATTTCATCAAGTGTCTTCTGATATTCCCCGATCTCCACCTCCATCTTATTCTTCTCTTTGATCACGGCGCGAAAATCTGCACTGGTGGGTGATTTTGACCTCCCACCCTTCGATGTCGATCTCACGCCCTTCTGCGACGTCCGTGGTGTCGCAGGCGAAGATGATGATCTTCTCGGTGGGGATTCTCTTTTCTTCGACTCCTGATGAACATCGATCTGCTTCCATGATCTTGTGGGAGTAGATATGTCGCTGAATAGCGCGGAACCTCCGCTCCCAGGTTCATCCTGTGAATCTGCAACCATATCCATCACCGCAGGAAGAGCCATCAATCCATTGGATCCCTCTGAGCTGCTGTTCCCAAAAGTTGCAGTACTTGGGCTCGCCGAAGACGCCATTGTACTGTGTATGTTATCGTTCCTTTATTGTCCCTGTACCCGCAATAAACCAGCTGTCTCCCAGTCCAGTGTAGAGCTTGTAGTTACGGCTGATAACCTGTCAAGAGACGGCAAGGTGACGTCCCGTGGGACGCTGTGCACCGAACCCTCAAGCTTCAATACCAACCACGTAGAAAGGTGTATACGGACGATGCCGTTATAGCCGAACCCGTGTAAACGTTGTAAGGAAGAAGGGATGATAGTCACACCAGTAGTCCTGACAGTGCGGCGCAAGGCAGTTGTTTTCCTCCTAGTGCCAATCACGGATATCCGCAGTCACACATCAGATCTTGAACCTCAATTGTGTCTTGAGCCAAATGGCGATCAATGGAACTTGGGAAGCAACACCAACAAGGACCTCAGAACTGCTACCCAATTTCGGCACGGGGCCTAGAGGGTTTTAACACTAGAGGGGCTCAGTTCAATGCCAGCATGCTGCCAAGGGACAAACGGAAGAAGCACCCAAGAGCAATGCAATGAAACAATATGATAAAAGGAACGTAACGCGTAACATCCACCTCTGAGCTCACCATCGGTGGACCAATATCGCACGGTAGCTGGCAGGAAGCAGATGCCTTTTTCCGAAAGGGGCAGGAGCGAATCGAAATGACCGCAGTCGAACGGGAGCCATTGCAGGCCAAGGGCCATGTACTTCCCATGGCTCCCCTTGGCGAACCATTTTGCCAGATAAAGGTCATATACGTTACAAATAGATCTAACCTAGGTCCTCTAGTAGAGAGGTTAGAATAAGGGTACGCTTGTTTCTGTACGTAGTCTATTTTAGTAGGGGAACCCTCCCCCCCAAAAAGGGTAAAAGGGCAGTACTGGGGGACCTAGTTACCGTTATCACAACACTACACTGTCCCCGGATTTCCCCAACATAAGTTGGGGAGATACTGGCTGTGTCCATTGAAACTGCCATTTTTGAAGGTTCATTCAAGGGAAATGGAGGAAACCCTCAACTATGCAATTCTAATTGGGCCAATCGAGGGACATTGTGGTGAGAGCACAGCCTGCAACTTGCACCGGTAGCAAGCTGACTGCAACAAAGTCACCAGTCAAGGGGCCAAGAAATAAAGGCACCCACCCAGTTTGGGATACCTGATTGCCTGCAAATTGGAAAAACCCAGCGGGCTGCCCTTTGAACTGGGAAGAACCCCCCACCTCCATTCACAATGTAAGGGCCCCTGCATTGGGCCCGAAAATGAAACATAACTTGCAGAGGGGGCGGCTGGGCCAAAAACAGTCCGTAGAGGATACCAAAACCCGGCTGCTGAAGGGGAGCTTCGAAATTGCGGGAAAGCCCAGGGAGACAAGCGGCGCCGAACTTGGGCCCCAGGCACAGCACGAGCTTCCGGGCAATCCAAAGGCCCTCCAGCAAGTCCTGTGCCCTGAGCAAATCGAGAGAAACTCCGCTGGCAAATGATTAACCAGCCGGAAATCAGAGGCTCACCTTTTGGGATGACCGTAGGTGACCCGGAAAAATCGATGGCCCTGGTTACTAGCCTTCCTATAGTTGGTGGTTCGGATGTGTGGTTTGGTGGTGAAGGGGTGTTTTCCCATTTTCCCTCTACGAGATCTAGGGGTTCAAACCCCCAAACCACCGATCTCAGCCTCGAATTCAGGGTAACCTGATTTTAGGCACAACCCATCAAGTATTCAAACAACAAATGTGCCCTGCGGAATTCTTCTCAACCCCCCCAAGTTGGCCACGGCTTCTGGAAGGGCACGAGATGTTATGGCAGCTGGCTTTCACCCCCCCAAAAAAAAAGAGTAAAATCTCAAAACATGGAGAAAGGGGCACCACTGGGTCAAAGCTATTTGTTTGAGCCCTTCAAATCCATGCTCTTGCCAACTCCTGCTGAAGGTCAGAAACCTCATTGTGTCCCTACTGACATGAGTATTTAGTAACCTCATTTTCCCTATAGCGATTGGGTGAGCATTCCCAACGTCACCCTCTTTACCACAGAATATGATGGTCAAATACTGTAAAAAACATAAACCGTTGCTCGGCTGCTGTTTTTTTTTGATTCAGTTTGCCATGGGGATGCCGGTGGCGATGTATGCCCGCGGAACATACTCCTATACCGAGCATGCGGGACCACGCAAGGCCCACATCCTCCGAGCGCAAACGACACAAAGCCACTCCAAACAGCAACTTGCATCGACAGGCTTGGCTGAGCAAGCCGGAGTCGAGACAGGCAAGACATCTGCAAATTCCACCAAAAAACATGCTGATGCTCAGCATGGAATGACCCCTATCCATCCCTTATGGTTTCCTTTAAGGGAATCCCCAGGCTCAGGTCATTTCTCATTCCCTACCTATCGCACCAGCAAGAAAATCCAACAGCTTAAACAAGAAATTTCAAAGTCAAGGGTAGAAATGTTGAGCTCGCTCCGGCCCCGAGGTGAGCTGGTTGGGATTTGCCTTCTGCAAGTGTTGGGAAAGTTCAACCCCCTTTGAGTGCAGAACTACCCTTTGGGGGGGTCTTCTTCTTGCTGGTTCTCAGTAGGAATCAACAAGTTGAAGGAAACAAGGTATGGTTAATAGTTCATAGGGTGTGATTCCCTCATCCTCTGCTGAGCACCAGCAAGCCTCGGATTCCCCAAAGACACACCACAAAAAAAAAAAAACGAGTTGAGTTGCCAACTCGCACATGCGCTTTTGTTACAAGCGCACACACTTGTCACCGGTGGCACAAGCCCTGGGCGCGTGGCCAGTTGTACTTCAAGCTCTGCAACTGGCGCAGCACTCTGGATTCCCTTTTGGATTCAGCGCGGAAATTCCCTTGTTTTCAAGGGAGCCATTTTTTCGGCCGATGAATTTCTGGTTTCCCTTCGTGGAATTAACTCACTATAGAACAACAAGCATGACGCCGGCCATTCATTTGCAAACATGCGGCCGGTTCTCCCCTCTCTGCTGGCAGCCCCCTTGGACGTCAAGGGATTCCTGCCCACAAGCCGCACCACCATGGGGGCGTTCTCGACTGAAAAGGTTCCCCTGTGTTTTCCTCTTTCAAGCCAAACAAAACCAGGGGATCACCAAGGAAACCAAAAAAGATCACTCTGCCCAGGGGCCTTTGCCCTGGCGCGAGCTGCTGCTAAATCCACCTCTTCCTCCGAGGGCCTAGCGCAGGACATGGGAACCTGACTCACTGAGTGTTCCAGCAAGTTTTAGGTGGGTGTTTCTCAAGACTTCCTTGGTCTTCTAAGAACAAAAGACTTCTTGATTTTGATCTTGGTTGAGAAAGGACAAGCTGCCAAAGGCCTGCTTCTTCCTCTAAAATGGTTGGCTTCTTTGCGACGTCGCTTTGAATACCAAGCAAAAGGGGGCGCATCATGTTGAGACACTCCCGTGTGGACAATTTACAGCTGTTTCCATGCCCCTCACAAATTGACCACAGACTTTGACTGAACCTCGCGTGAAGAACGTGTAAGCCGTTTGGTCGAGAGAAAGTCGTACAGCGTTTTGCTGAATTGTATAGTTATCAGCGGCCACTCTGCAAGCAGACCTAACCTTGAAATGTACTTGCTGGTCCGCTGGCTTTCTTGTCTAGAATGCCGCTTCATACATGATGTGTGTGTGTGTGTGCGTGTGTGTGCGTCATGGCATATGGTTCTCCCGCAGCGGGCCGCAGTCCTGGTCTTGGGACTACGCATCCAGCCGCCAGCAGAAGGACATGGCACGCTGCGAAGGCAACAACTTGCCGGGGCTGGCTGCTCAGTTTTGTGAGCAGATGATTTAGACAGGCAAGCTTTTGACCAAGTGAGACGAGCAAAAGCAACCGTCGCGGGGTTGGGGCGTGAAACGTGGCATTTGTCTGGCCTCTAATGTGGACCCATATTAATCAACCCCAGTTTATTATTGGGGGGGTGTCCCTGGTTTGAGTGGGGGGGTTAATCACTTGGAGGGGAACACGGTAGCCAACTGAGGCAGAGAAGCTCCAACTCTGCCAACTCTTTGAGCCATAAGCCATCGAATGAAGCATGCAGCAAACTTTTTCCGAGGTTTACCGATGAAACATTTAGGTGGCATTTGAAAAGCCAGCAAACAGCCCACTTCACATAACGAAGAGCGGCTGCTGCTAACCACTGGCAATGCTTGGCTCAAGACGGGGCCCTAGCCTCAAATGGTTGCTTCCCCTTGAGTTCCCTGAAAAACAAGGCAAAAACAAGTCCTCTCCATAAACGACACCCTAGTGCTGGAATCCGCGTGTCCGCACGTTTTCCACATCGTGGTCTGCGAACAGCCTGCGGGCACACAAATCAAGAGGGCAAGCCAGAAGACAAGTTTCCATCCCGGGGCTATTGGGACAAGCACCACGATGCTGCGAGCCAACAAAGATGCCAGCCAAGGAACTTGGCGACCGCTTCGCTGAATGCGATGCCAAATTTTGGCAGATCCAGGAAAACGTCCTTAGTGCCAATGTGCTGCGCATCCTGTCCCCCTATGTTCCAACAATTTGGGCGTGCGGGATCGGCGCGGTTGCTCTGGCAGGCAGTGAGTCTCGGTTTGGCCCGGCTGGCACGCTCTTCTGCCTTCCGAGCTGCCAATTTCTGGAATGCCAGCTGGTCAGACCTCTCCTTGGCTCGCGAAAGGCAACACCTTCAAGCGGACAAACAACTTGGCAACAGCCACTATTTTGGGGTCCGAATCCCAAAACAAGACACGCCCAGTCCGCAGCGCTCTGCACGCTTTGAATCAAGTCCAAGGCTCCTCTTCCTCACTGAGCTGAAACTCCCCAGGGGTGCCTTGTGGTGGCAGCCCGCCCCCCACGTGGACGTGCCTCCGGAGAGGCGCTGCCGCCGTTTGCGCAAACGCGCACAAAAGAAATAGTACGTTCCTCCCCTATGGCTTGTGGAACTGAGGGGGAAATGCATGCCTTGCTTCAGCTTCCCCAGAATTGGTGGTGAGAATTGCTGGTTTGGTGGGGGGGTGGTTCCCCATTTGCCCTCTACAAGAGCCAGGGGTTCAATTCCCGAATCCGAACCACCAATTTGGGTTACCTGACTACTCTTTGCCTTGCAAAAGTCAACTGATCTGGTCAGTGGCTGCGGACATCTCTGGACTGCGCCTCAACTTTCGCAGGCCCTGGTATTCGAGGGCACCCGTGTTGCTCCAAACTGGCGCGGATAGATCCTTGGGCCAGGCACGCAGCTTTCTGTCCGTCTGTCCCAGCCTGACATCCCAATCCGTATCCCGCGGGACACAAATTCGATAAAAGAAACCAGGACCACACGGCATAATGATCCAATGCGCTTGAAGAATTCAGAAAGCTTGCCTTCGCCCACCAAATGGTGGACACAAACGCCAAGATGCCATTGGCCTTCCTTTGTGATACCTGAGGCGCGCTGGGAAGCAGGGACAACTCTGAACGCCTACCCATCGACTTGTTGGTTCTACTAATTACTAAAATGTCTTTTGCGGGCTTATACAAGCTTTGCTACAGTGACAAATTAGATACTAGAACGCCCTACCAGAATTGCCAACAGGGGTTTTGGACGCTGCCAAAAGGGGCCAAACAGGGGACAAACATCACCAACAAGCGGGATGAACATGGCTAACCGACCTAGGGCGCGACAAACTGCACCGCTAAAGCAAAATAAGGCGCATCCAGTGGCAGGCGCTATGAAGCCAAAGCCGAGGTGCCAGAATTTCACGTGTGGAGTCAGCCACATCACGCAGGACCCTTCTGCCATGAAGATTGGCCACCACATCCTCGCTTGTCCCAAGGCCTAGAAATAAGGGTTCACCTGTTGGCAACCAAGAATGTAGTTTTCGCCTGCGAAGCTATCTTCGCTTGGGGATATGCTCAAGCTGGAAACTGAATGTAAGCCACATGAACTTCAAAGGCCCCTACTTTCGGACACACCCCAAACTGCCCTTTAAACGTCCTAAAGCAGCCTGGCCCGGCTCATGAGCTTTTTCCAGCCCTTTTCAAAAATGAGAGGCCGTGAGCCAAAAAACAAAACAGACCGGAAACGGGGCCTTGCTTCTTGTTGCAACCCCTCCTAACCGACCTAACCGCAAGGCCTCTGGCAAGCGCCTGGGATTTTGCCAGGACTCGCTGACCCATAGCTCCCGATGAAGACATCTGCCAGCTGTGCCAACGCAATCTCCTCACCTCGCGTGGCACAAAGCAGACCTTCGGCACCCGTTTGGCATGCCTTCGTCAGCATACACTTTGAGGGGCCACCTGCCACAATTTGTCCAATAAGGCTGGGTGCTGAATAGGCGGTCTGTAAATAATGACGAATTATTATTTCCCTTTTGGCTTATCTTACTTATGGGTTTTTTTCTTTTTTTTTCGCACCCAGGTAGTATAAAAAGAGAACCCTTCCTCACACCGACTTATCCGCCTGTCCAAAGGTGCACAGGTCGACAAAACGTTGATGCAAAAAGCTGCCATTCGAGCAGCATCTCTGTTCCATGCCCCAAGTCCCACCCAATCGAGCACCTATGGTGAACTGCTCCATCTCCACAGCAGCCACTCGAACCTGGCTCGCTTGTGACGAATTTTTTGACTTAGTTGAAACGGCTTCTGCATCTGCTGCAGCCTCGTCCGCTGAATAATGCGCTGAGATCCAGCTCCTTGGCAATGCAGGATGCCGCAAAGAGGGTTCCATATTGGGTGGTTGACCCCACAGGCGGGTCAGGTTGCTGATGTTGTTGGTGGTCAGCGCGCTGCCGCAGTTGTTGTGGCGCTGGTGCTGGGCTGGGTGCTGGTTAGCGTGCTAGTAGGTGCGCTCAAGGTGATGTGGTTCCTGGCGCTGCTTCTTTTGTATTGCAGACGCAGGTGCTGTTGCAGCTGCTTGTCAAGGCGCTGGTCAGGGAGGCTGTGCCATCAGCATGATGATGCTGAATTAAGCAGGTGCTTGATTTTATGATGCTGATTTCATCAAGACACTGGCTGTGCTCCTATGCGCTCCTATGTAGTGCACAATGGTTGGTGGTTGCAGTGTCATGATGCTTTCTGACTAGCGGAGTTGATTCGTTGCCAAACATGAGCCATTCCGGTCAAATCCCCCATGCCCATGCTCTCTCATTGCTATACTGGTGCATTTTGTTCCTCGGGGCTCCCGACGTGTCCCCCTTAAACATCACTCCACCAGGAGGAAATTCATATAACAGTTGCCCGACAAGTGGTGCTTAAACCAAAGAACAGTAAGAACACATAGGGTCGACTGTCTCCTATATCCAGACGAGCTTCAAAGCTTCAGGGAGGTTCACCACTGTCCGTTTACCTCGTGCCATTGCGCCGCGGCGCACGATCAGCACCTGAAGGCCAGTGATGGATCCGAGGACAAGCCTTCATTTCGAGATAAACCCATTCTCTGCAAGCCTTCCCATGCCCCAGAGTACCGCATATGGGGGAGAATCCAGCACAGCCCCCAGCGAAAGTAAGAACAACACGCCTAACCGGCGTTGACACATAACCACCGTGAAGCAATGACCAAGAAGCGTCGCTCTGCCCGTTTTGAACGGACCACCAGCACTGTCGACTGTACACTGAGCCCACTATAGCCTGCGATTCGCAGCCGGTTATGCTCGTGGACTGCTGGAAGCCCGGCCGACAAACAGTCCGTACGTATGTTTTGGTGCCCCTTTTAGTGGTTTACGCGAAGATCAGACAATCACCAATTTGGGGTCCCCTATTTTGGCACATACTTATGGCTATATACTCATCTTCTAGGCGTGCGCTTTGAAAGGGCTTGATCTCAAAACCGAGGCATGCACAGAACTGTGCGGCAACCGCACTTCATTGGGAAAACTGATCCAGCTTGCCAATGTAAGCGGGCGGAGAGCCACCAAGCGAACAGCCAATTCCTACCAAACCCATTGTTCCAGAGAGTTCTTGGTTCACGTTGGAAGAGGAGCAGCAACTCAAATTTTAGCATTTTTAGCTGCTAAGTGGTTGGATTCCAACCACTAGACCACCAAAAAGCAACTGCTAAATGGGGATTCCAACCACTAAACCACCATAAGCAAAAATGGGACACATGTTTCCCAACGACGAGACCATGATGACGACTTTGCCTCGTGCGTTTCGTGGCCTTCCTGGGCTCAAAGAACACGTGGCCTTCGTAGGGCTCGCGCACCGATGTGGGCATGGGGCAAAAAATTTAAGCACCAGGAATTGGACCGCAGGTTTGAGTTAAGTTATTTCCATTTAAGAGGGTGCCCATTTTGGGCAACGTTTGACTCACAACCATTTATCCAGCTGCTTGCCGGGATGCACGGAGGCACCCAGTTTGCTCCAGCAAGCAGTCATCACCTTGGCGTCCTTGACCCCAGACTAGTTGAAGCAACTCCTCGCACGTGAGGAAAAACATGCTTTTTTCTTCCTTTTTTAATGAGGTTCTTAAGGGAGGGATGTAAGAGCGGGGGATAAATGGGGGTGGACCAGGGAGCCCCAAAAAACCCAGGGTTCAAATCCTGAATCCACTAGTCTCTTCACAAAGCACGCCGTCCTTTGCTCGTTTGTTTATGCAACCCAACTTAAGCTGATTGGTCCGATTCCTATTCTCGAGGCTTCCCCAGGCTCTCCAAGCTTCCCTAAGCTTCCCGAAGGCTCACCAAGCTTCCCCAAGCTCCCTAAGCTTCCCCAAGCACAAGCCTCCCACTCAATTTTCAGAGTTTCCCCAAGCTTCCCTTGCCCTCCCCTTTCAAACTGCATTCCCGCTGAATTGTGGGTTGGCCAGCAGCGCTTGCAGCCGAGGGGGTAAAGCCATTGTTTGTCCCAAAGCGCGGGAGCTTAAGGGAGCCTAAGAATCTTTTAGGGAGGGAGTGCTAGGGTTGGCTAAGGAGCTCTAGGAATTGCTAGGGAAGCTTGTACTTATTTAGGGGGTTCCAACTACCCCCTCCCCTTACACCCCCCTCCCTTAAGAACCCCAGAATAAAAGGCCTCAAGCATCCCAACGAGTTTTCCCAGCAAAAAAACACGAAAGTCCAAATACAGAATGGGTAAATGTAGGGTGTGTTGACAGATTTGTTAAAGGGGTCCCCTGGCTACCTAGAGCCACATGGTTCAGGCGCTAGAAAACCCAAAAAAAGAAAAGTGACCATCCAGAGGCCAACCGTGAGCCGAAGGAAAACACTACAAGTAAACCTTGCACAAACAATAGTGAGATGGAAGCACCGGGTTTCTTAAAGGATACGTCTAAAAGCCACTCGCCTTACAAGGGTAGCCTTTAAACTGCTGTTCAACCTGCCTGTTTAACTGTTGTTTGGAGTTGGTTGTACGTTCCTTGGTCCACAGCATCAGCAACTAGATGTGCCGTAGCGAAAGTGGCACAATGCACGCTGCGCATCCAGAAGATCCACCCACAACAAAAGAAGGCAGCATGAGTTGCCTCCCCTGCTCTAAAATATCAGGCATGTCGCAACGCCTCTGTTGGTTTCAGACATGAAACGCATCCAGCTGTTCCTCAATATGCCCATGCTATGCACGCGTCCTTCTTGCTTCGTCCTGACCATCCGGGAAAACTTCCAGCCACCTCAGGGAATGCAAACACTGCTTCAGGCGCAGCGCCTCTGTGTCTTTCTTTCTGCCACTGGGCTTGCCGCAGGAATGTCCCAATGTGCTCAGCACAACGTTTGCACCCAACACGCTTGAGAGAGGCCGAAAGCTGGCACTTGCCAGAAGTGCCAGCTGACCAGCCATTGAACCAGGACACGGCCCGGGCCGATCCACCCTGCAGCGCCCTAGGTTTTTTAAAAGTTTCCCCCAGGTACACGCATCAAGCAAAGCCTCTTCGAGGCTAGATTTCGCGACTCTTCAGGAAATTATTGATGGCTCCCTCGTAAGGGTGACAAAAAACGTTCATTGTCCAAGTGTTGATAGTTGAAACTCTGTACGGCGGGTCACTGATGGCATTGCACAAGCTTCCAAAATAACACATCGCTTGGTTAGGAAGGACTTGGGAACAGCGCGGGCAGGACATTGCAAATGACCTTTGACAACTACCCTGCGCCGCTTCGGGGCTTCGCGCCCGCCTGCACGAAGGCATCCAGCTCCTCGCGGCTCAGCTTCCCGGTCCGGGAGATCCACACGCCCCCACCGTGGCAGGTTCGGAGATCCGCCACCTTTCGGTGGAAAAAACTGCGAGCCCTTGGGTTCCTTAAGAGGGAACACATGGACCTCATTTATTGAGGTCTTGGAATATCCGCTAGGGTCGCAAAAACGCTATTTGAGGTCTGTGGGGGTCTTTTAGGCCCTATTTGAGGTCTTGGAATCAGGGTGGGCCGGTTCAGAAATTCTTCAAGCATTCTTTACAAGCTTCCGACCGAGTGGATTGCCCAACAAAAGTCTGAACCTTTCTTACCACCAAATCGTCCAAACCCAAAAGATCCAAAAAGTAAGTATAGTCCAGGAACTGAGGAAGCGAGTCTCTAAGCCAGCTGGTCAGGAAAGATGATCTTCCAACTGCCGCAAACCGTTCCCTCCTGAAGTCCAGTTTGTGATGCCAAAGTAGTTGATTCCCATTCTCATGAAAAATGGGTTTTAAAATTCAGCTCGGGGATTTTGAAATTCATGGATGTGACCCGAAGACCCAAGGTGATGACCCTCCCAAAGTGATGATAGCTCGTCATGGGTCAAGAGGTGTTTGATGCCAATTGTGCGTGTTCCTTTGGAGCGCGCCAAACAAGGGCCATACGGTCGCAAAAGCACACATGGAATCTGAATGAATGAGGTTCACTTTCCCATCGAAGCCCTTTTCAGGAACCATGCAGAGTGACCCAGCAACAAAAATCGACGCACAAAGTGGCTAATTCTCATCATGACTTCAGCACTTGAATGGGGGCCATTGCTATCCTTTAGATTCCTCACCCACGCGGCGCAGCGTTGCGCCCACAATCTTGTCTGAAGCGCAGTGGAGCCAACCACCCAATTTGCAAATCTAAATGACATTAACTTCGTCTGGGCTTTTCTGAAAAGACCACAAAGGAGTAGCAAATGTTTGGAGAGCCGAACTTGATGTTGCCAGGAACAACCTTCCCAAATGTCCTTGTTCAAGGGAAGCCAACAAGAATGTTAGCCCATCGCGTTTGGCGAGTGCGGAAAGAGACGTGAGCCCGCGCCTGCAAAGGAGGCGGCAGTGCCGAGCGGTTGATGAGGGGCTGTTCGTCGGACATGAGCAGTGGAGGCCGTGGAGAGAGCAAAGACAGCCAGGGAAGCATTACCTAGGCATGTGTATTGTCAAAACTCCATAATTAGGCCAAGTCCCTACTAAAGGGTTGCTGACAATCCTGAGAAAACCCAAGAGGAATGATTTGACCATGGTGCGTGTGAAGGATAAGGCGAGCTCATCTCATGACAGACTGATCCACCAAGGCTGCCTACCCAACCGCTGACGCATCACACATCGCCACAAATGCCATCAGGCAGTCGGGGAACCGATCGCTTGTTTATCCATGCCCCAGATCGCGGCTCACAGAAGCGCAGCCCCTGCAGACACAAGAGCTCCCTTCAAGTGAGCTCGAGGATTTAAACCAAAGGGAGGGGTTACCCCAAACAGGTTTGGAGGGTGAAAGAAAAAGGGCGCCGGGTCCCTTCAACTTGGCAAAAAATCATGCCTAGAGAAGCAGAAGGGCGGTACTGCGGTACGCGCCCCCTTGGCGTTTGCCAAGCTTCGCTGCGCGAGCTCCGGAAGTGGCCAACCTGGTGAGCTCGGCGCAGAGAAGTTGTTTTTCGGACAAGCTGAACCCTTACTTGCGATCGGTGCGATAAAAGCACGAGCAGTCCCATCATTAATGTCGTGCCCGTGTATCCAGACCCTTACTACGCAACTGAATCGCATCTCTGATTGGAAGTGCTCGCGAATCAACACAGCCCGGAGGCCAAAACTGGATGTGCTGGAGCCAAAATGGCTACGTGGCAAGTTGAGCCTGGAGACATCTCCGAAGTCCGATTTAGTTTGCACCGCACCACTCTTCGCAAATCTGCGAAGCGCTCGCCTATGTTCTAATCAGCGACAAATCACCTGATTGACTCTTGTTGGGGAGTGTCCCACTCAAGAAAAGATCTCTCACGCCGTTTGTCCTTTCCTTCCTTCCTTCCTTCCTTCCTTCCTTCCTTCCTTCCTTCCTTCCTTCCTTCCTTCCTTCCTTCCTTCCTTCCCTGACTCCTTTCCTCCTTTCCTCCTTTCCTCCTTTCTTCCTGTCTTTCTCTCTTCCTTTCTTCCTGTCTTCCTTTCTTCCTTTCTTCCTGTCTTCCCTTTCTTCCTTCCTTCTTCTGTTTGCTGGGGGCCCCCTAATTTCCATCCGCCAGGTTCTACTTAAATCAGTCGACATTTGGATCAGCGTCTCCCCGCGCTTGTATCCTTTGAACATCACCCCACCAAGCGCCCCACAAGGGTGACGATTGTTTGGTCAAAATAGTTGGTACGTTTGAAAGGTCACGTGAGGTGATGTGCAAATCACCCAAAATGGGGAATTACGGAATGTTGACTAGGGTATCTGGAAAAAGCTTGAGCAATGCCTATCTCCTGTTGGTTTCCCATCCCTCCATTGGTTTCCCTTGGGAAGGCATCAGCAATCTAATCATGGGCCAGTTTCACCCAGACTATCATGACTGTAAGGACCAGGCTTAGGCAGCTGTTGCTTGAAGCACTAGACCCTCACTCGCTTGGACGACAAACAAAAGGGAGGGTGCTTCAACAGGAGTTGCTTCAACTCCTTGCGGTGTGTGCTTCTTTGAGGGTACCCTTTGCACCTTGGCTCCCCTTCTGTCACATACCCACAAGGGGGTGACTCGCCCAACCCTGATCCAGTTGAATGAGTCAGCTCGAAGTCCTCCAAACTCCAAACTCATCGATCGAACTGTGAACCCGAATTTGCGCCCGAACTACACTTGAAACAGGACACCAATTTCAAGAACTCACACGTTTAAAAGAAAACGGGACTCGATCCTCCCACTTGGGGCCTCAAACTCACACGCAGCAAATATGGGACTGCCCCCCCGAAACACCCCCTGCCTCGAAGCCGGCGTCCCGAAGACCGCGGCGGGGGAAGTAGAGGTACAGCTGCATGGTCGCCCGAAGCTTCAGCATCTCCGGTACCCCGCCCCGAAGCAAGGCCGAGCCTGACTCCAGGTTTCAACAGAAACATGGGGTCCTGTTTTAGGGTACCTCTTTGGTGGTTTTAAGATGTCCTTCACCAAAACTATGACAATTCACATCCTTTGTGCCCTGTTGTTTTGCGTTTTGTGACAAGTCTTTTGCACATCACCAAGAGAGCTGAAATGGAGGTCAAAAAAAGGCTTGGGGTTGGAAAGGCTGGGTCCCTCAGCGCTATCCACGGACCAAGGCTTACCAGTTGTTCCCATCTCTTCTGCGGGGACTGCATCGCTGAGTGGTTCAACCAGCATCCGAAAAGGGAGGGTTTCAAACAATTGGGTGGGTCTTGTTTAAGGTGCAGTCTTCTGGGTGGTTTTACAGGGAGACTCAAAGGAAAGAGGAAATCGGGAGGTTTAAAAATGCGGAAGACACTCACACAAGGGACTGAACAAACAAACCATCGTCTGTGCAATCTCCTGTTGGGGAACACTCCCCCCTTTCAGGGTCCATGACCATATGCAGGGGGGTAAGAGGGAGACGTTGCAACCCAAACCACCCCAATGGAAAGCAACATACCCCGGAGGTCCCTGGCAGACCATCCTCCCCAGGTCGGTTCCATGTTCGTAGGCAAGCCTGATATACTGTGTAAGTATTCGTCCTCAACGTAGCACCTGTAGAGCATCTGGAAGATCAGCTTCCTCTTGAAGGGGCCGTGTCAGGTACCATGCAAGCGGGAGGACTGAATTAAGATTTTCCAATTTCCCTAATATGGTGGAAAGAACCCTCTTAGATCAGGAAGACCATCTGAGGGTCTGCGATTGCAGGTCAGTCTGTCCCCTCTGGCTGCCAGACAATTCCTGATAGCTTCCTTTCAGACATCGCCCCATCCAAAGTTTGAGGGTTTCACACCGCAGGTAGGAGAAATCTCCTGCTGCAATCCACTGGCGGGTTCCCATGAAGCAACTGTTGTGGGTCGAAGGACATTGTTTCTGATGTTCATTTCGCCAACTTGGGCAACGAGTGAAGTGTTTAGCCAGGGCGCCAAGCGTTGCGAACGTCACCGCGGTGAGGTGGTGAATGCAGTGCCCCAAAGTTCCCCAGGCCTAAGGGCCGCTATGCCGCGCACGGAACCCAAGGAAACGGTTCTTTAAGCAAACTTGTCCAAATCATGCCAATGGCCATCTTGCAGTGAAATGCCGAATTCAGTCTGGAGCAGGCATTTCTGGCCAAGCCTTTTTGGGGCAAAATTATTGTTTGCAAGGTGGCGCTGGTTTACTGGATTTTGCCAACGTCGTTTGCTGCCGATCCAACGGCGATGTGTGCCGTTCGCAAAAGTTACTTAATATTCACGAATTGCTCCAACGGCGTTTTTGAGTGCCAAGCGCGCTTTCTTCATAGCAGCGGCGAAAATTAGTCCAATGTCTATCATGAGGCGGAAATTCAGCACTTTTCCCGGCATGCACTCGGAGGCGTTGGGTCCACACGACGGCGACAAGTAATGTACAGCGCGTGCCGCAACACACCCCGCGTCCTCTAAATGGGGAAAAGCGCTCTCTGGCGCAAACAGGGCACGGGCCGGCATGTACGGGGCACATGTTTGTTGGGATCTCCGGAGCTGTCTCGAACATTACATCAAACGCCCAAACTAGGCCGTTTGTGCTCTGCGTTTGGTTTTCTTTTGGGTTCTGCTTCTCTCTTGGCCTTTCCTCTTTCCTTGTCTTGCGGTCTCTGTTTTTAGTACTGTCGATGGACGACATCCTGCACCACCTAAGAAACCGAGCCCTTAAATACCAACGAACACCGGTGTCCCATGGTTTCAAAGCGGGTTGCGTATGTTCGTCCATGTTGGTTCGGTGCGCTCGCGAGCGCACCAGCGCTGAACTCAAAGCCTCGCCGGCCAACGGAGTGACTCACGGAGTGACTAACTCCTTTGGGATGGACGCATGTCCCTTTTGAAAAAAAAGTGGCGATGAGTTCAATGGAAACCACTGGTAAATCGCTCGGTTGAAGAAATCATGAAGAAATCCAGTGACCCCTGCCCTGTGACTGGGATAAACTATACCTACCGGTGCGAACTGGATGTTGTCCCTCCACAGTAACGCTGCACAAAGCCAGAGCCAAGGATCATGTGACTTCAATGTGGACACACCCTCTAATTCACCGCCACTCTGATATTGAGGCTGTGAAACAAACTAAACTGGTGTGAGCCCGTTCTGCACGCTCAAGTCGAAACTTCGGAATGGCAGAAAGGGGGCTGCCACGTGCAACCGTGACGTTCCAGATCTCAAGCTTGCCAGGAGTTTGCGTAGAAAACTCATGGGGGCTCAGTGCTTTCCCTCTTGACCCCTGCTTGCGTTCTCGTCAATTGCCGTCCTAGACACCAGCGCCTATGGGGATTAAAACAGGCCCCCTGGATGTTCAAGGGCCGCCCTCCCTTGAAAGCCAGAAGACCAGCGCACCACACGGAGTCGCGCTGCCTTGCTCAAGCCGATTTCTCAAGTGGCGCCTCGGGCTCTCCAAGGCCTCGGCTGGGTTGTCCACATAGATCAGCACAGCTTTGGTCTCCGTCTTCTGCATCAGGCCAGCCAACGGCCGCACTGGCATCAAACTCCAAGTGCCCGTCCAGTCCTTGGATTCAAAGAACCAACAGTGTATGCTTTTCGAGGGCACCCTTTTTGGGGGTGGTTTTTGAAGGGGAACCAACAAGACAATTCATTTTTGCCGCAACTCTCAACAAAAATACAAATCCATATGACATGCTTGTGGTACCGAAGCCCGTCGTTTTGTTGAGATGGTCCATGGCATGTTGGCCGCAGGACCTAACCATCCGGCTCTCGTAAAATGTTGGACCCAAAGCTGCAGGATTGAGCCCACTTCCGATGTGCATGGCCCCCAAGCAAGTAGCCAATCTGTTCATTTACCACTCAAATCTTGTTTGCTTTCTGCTCCCCTGCTAAAAGTTTAACTTTTAGTGGTTTAATGGAAAACCCACTAGTTGGCAAAAAGTTAAAGTCCTAACATCCAAGCAAAATGCACCAAAGAAATGGCCTCCCCCACAAGAATACAGTCCAGGAACTCAAGTGAGGCCAAAACGACCTCCAACCATCCCTAAGCCACAGCCATCGAAGCTGCACTCATCCGGGCCACACCCAAACTTCAAGCCCATCCGACCAAACGCCACCGGGTTTCAAAGAGCTGCAGCCTTCGATCCCCATAGCCTCGCGGTGTGAAGTTTCTCGGTGGCTTTCTGCCCTGCTAAAAGTGTTTGTCAATTTTAGTGGTTTAATGGAAAACTACCATGGTTTAATTTGGCAAAAAGTTAAAGTCCGAAAAATCCAAGCAACATGCACCGAAGTTTCAGCCTAGCAAACATGGAACTTGACAGAGGGTCCCTTTCAGCTGCACGAGGGCCATGGGGCCCTCCGAACCGAACCTTTGCATGCGGCATCCAACATGCGGCATCCGACGCTTGGCCTGACAGCCGAAGGTGTAGCGTTCCTCGGCTGAAAGCAGTGAGACTGGGTTGCAAGGCTAGCGGCAAACACCCGAGCTGTTTCAAAACAACATATGACGTAAAAGAACAATAGGCACGTGGCTCCCTTTCCAGGCACCTGTCGTGCTGTTCTGCCACCTGGCGGGTGGCCGGTGCGATCCAAGCACCCGCCTTTGTGCAATGGCCTTGAGGCGAGCTGCCGTTCGTGTCAAAACACAGAGGCGGCATCACTGCCGCGTTCTGTAGGAGCGGCATCATCAAAGTTCCTCGGACTTTCACAGCAGGGAACCGTTTCTCTCTCTCTCTCTCTCTGCGGTTGCGTCCAGAGGGTCTTGACTCAGCAAGGCAACGAAAAAGGGGCCCACTGATGTGGGGAACCGTTGCCTCTCTAAATCATTGGCAAAGCCAGCTCAGTCAACCATCGACTCTGTGCCAAGGGAAGCGTGAACTTTCGGCCGTGCCTGTGAGAAGGACTGGAAGCAAAGCTGCACTGCTCCTGGTTGCCAACATCTTGAGGAGCTAACTACAAACGCCGAACGTGGACATTCGGACAAATCCATCTTGCCGCCTCTGCTCCGGATACCCAATTTCAAACAACATAAATGTGGTTAGCTCTTATTTCTTCCTGCGCTCCAAATGTAGCAAGGGCCAAAATTTAGGGACCCAATTTTGGCATGGTGCTAAAAAGTAAATCAAACGGAAGCCAACCACTCGATTTCAAGGTTAATCTCCACATCTAGAGACGCCCAAAAGGGTGGGTTTGCTTTTAGCCTTCCTTGGAAACCAAGCAAAAGGGTTCCCAGTAGAACAGGACATGCCCAAATGCGAGTCGATGCTATTTCCAAGCCGCGGCACGCTGCTTGCCTTCCTGCGGCGGCCACTTGCTCGAGAAGACCTCGAGCACCGAAAAGCCATAGGAAACTACAACCGACCGTCGACCTGAAAACCCGATAGGGGCCCACCCAAACCCAAAACTTAAAACCGAGACTTGTAAGTAGTATTGTCCGTTCCCCATTACACCGGGATTGAGTATGGCACTTACTTCCGATTAAACAAGATTACTTTAATCTCACTCCGGCAAGCCCAGTCATGCATTGAGCGTCACACAGATGGCAACCCGCGCCTCCCGCGATCCGGTCCAACGCCGCTTTTTTTCTTCCCAGCCAGCCTCAGAACAATCCATCAGCTAGGTCACAAGTCCAGACAATGTGGAGTGTAAACACCGTATAAAAGGGGTCCATCTCCTCGTAGGGTGTTTTGAGACCAAAGTGCCAGGCACTGCTCTTTGCAGCCACTGAAGAGCGGCCCTTGGTTGGCGAAACAGTTGCATAAGATACTTCCATTTGCTTGAGAAACTGTTTTATTTCCCCCCGTTGGTTTTGAAGGGAATCTATCACGACTGGACATATTTTGTCCGTTGAAGTGAGTGTGTCCGAGGGTGTGTCGCAGTGACTCTCGGGGGTGGCTCTGCTTGTATTAAAAAATGCCCAAGCCAACCAACACAAAAGAAAACCTCACAAAATAGGTCCAAGTCTTTTGTCTGATGTGAACTCCAGTCAACATGGTTTCTTTGAGCCATCCAAAACCGAAAAATTCGCCAGGGCGCGAAAGGAGACGCATCTTGGTCAAGGCGGCCCAAGTATGCAAACCTCAGGTTGGGATGGGATGGCCGCCTGGGAAAAGGATAGATGGCAATTGGTTGCTACATTGCCGCTGGTAGCTTGAAATAGTGTTTCGTGGAAAACTTGTTGCTTAAATGCTTCCCTCCAGGCAAAAGGAAAACAACGATATAACCGATCTAGAGGTTGGCCCTTCCATTTTGGCCACTGGACCTAGGCCACGTTCAATTTCGAATCTTGTCGCCACTGACGCGCGTCGGGCCGAAGTCATGAGGCTCAGCGAATGAGTTCGACCCTATACGTCAGGTTTCAGCTTCCCTCTAAGTGGTGATATGGGGCCTGGTGGTTTGGTTACCGATGGTTTCTCATTTACCCTCTACAAGAAACACGGGCTCATATCCCCAAAACACCAATCCAAACCACTAATTGAGGGTGACCTGAAGGTTGTTAAAGTAAAGGGTGTCCAAAGAACGGGATCATGATTTGAGTTGAGAACCTGTGATGCAGTGCGCACGGTCTTTGCCCTACTGCAACCAGGGACATAGTGTCTCAACACTGGCACACTCACATGAATGACTCCCTGGACATCTGCGGGAAACGAGTTCCCGCTTGAACAATGGAGGAAGCCGGATGTGCAGATTGTGCAGGCCCCTTCTTGACGGGGCCATCTTTGGGGCCTCAAGCGAAACCAACACATCCGAAGCCCTCTTGGGGGCCGCATGAGACAAATTCACACCTGACAAGCTCGCCCAGTTCCCCAGGATATACATCCACTGACTCAAGGGTGTGTGTAGCCCGGGTTTCTCCTTGGTTTCGTGCTGTTTGTGGCAATCTTAGATTCCTGCTTCCGCTTCCGCCAGGCTGCACCACCTTGTCTGAAAACAGATCTTGGCACCTTCAAGAGGCCCAAAATGCCCCAAGCAAGTGGGATTCTGCTTGGATCTACTTGGGTTGGCTTTGCAAAAAGCTGGATTTGGTCCCCTTTATTGAGGTCGGCGGCTGTAAGGGGAACCTAAACGGAAAACCACCGTTTCGGGGGGTCCCCCAGAAAAGACACCCCCATTTGGATGTGGAGGATACCTTCAGGTCTTTTCAGGCATGTGCATTAAATCAACTTGGGGCGCCTCGCTGGAGAAAACCAACCGTAGGCCTAGCTGCAGTTCCTGCAGGTTCAGAAGGTGCGTGTTGCCCTGGCCATGCACAAGACACCCCAGCACGCAGGCGGGCAGGCAGGCATGCAAGCAAGCAAGCAAGCAAGCCAGCCAGCAAGCAAACCCACAAATGCACATGTGCCTGCAAGAGTGTCATAGTCAGAAAGACGCAAAACACTCAAACACACCATCAAACTCATAACCACAAACGCAGAGACACGCACACACACACACACAGAAGAAAACAAAACAAAAAGCAACAACAAATAACAACAAAAAACAAAATACAATTAGCAAGCACAAGTCAACAACACGCAAACAAGCACAAACACACCACAATAGGACCACGCAAACAATCAAACACACAACCCCACACAAACAAACAAACAAAACAACAAGCAAGCAAGCAAGCAAGCAAGCAAGCAAGCAAGCAAGCAAGCAAGCAAAGCAAGCAAGCAAGCAAGCAAGCAAGCAAGCAAGCAAGCAAGCACGCAAGCAAGCAAGCAAGCAAGCAAGCAAGCAAGCAAGCAAGCAAGCAAGCAAGCAAGCAAGCAAGCAAGCAAGCAAGCAAGCAAGGCAAAGCCAGGCAAAGCCAGGCAAAGCCAAGCAAAGCCAAGCAAAGCCAAGCAAAGCAAAGCAAAGCAAAGCAAAGCAAAGCACAGCAAGCAAACACACACACACACACGTAATACACACACAAAGGCCAACGCGCAAGCACAGGCACACAAGCAAAAGACAATCAAGGGCACACCACACCACAAATAAACACACAAGCCCAAACACAAAACACAAACCATCAAACACACCAACCAACAAACCAACCGACCGACCAACAAGCAAACAAGCAAACAAGCAAACCAACAAACCAAGCAAAACAACAAACAAACAAACAAACAAACAAACAAACAAACAAACAAACAAACAAACAAACAAACAAACAAACAAACAAACACATAAAGCAAACACAGAAGCAGAGACACGCACATACAGACACAAGCATGCGCATGACGGCACGAAGTCACGCCTTCACTCACGCATGCCATCATTTTCACCTCGCAGTTCTGTTGAAGACAGAAAGCTGCACCGGCCTGACCATCGATATAGCTTTGCATCGAGGTGTCGAAGCAGTCCATACCTGAAGCAAACATGTTACAGGGATGGAGCAATCGATTGCAATTAAAGTCTCGCATCAAACAGTTGCCACTGGGCTGCACCTGAGCCCCCATCGCAAGCTCGTGAACAAGAAACTGAAGCTGAGCAAAGCCATGAATTGAGAAACTATAGCACCACCACCCCTGCAGTAAGCAACCCGGGCACATCTTTGCGCCTTCTCTCCATCCAACAGGCTTCCCGACATTTCCCCTTAAAACATCACCCCTACCAAGCGGAACCAGCAAGTGATGTTTAAAACCAGCAAGAAGGGAAATACAATGGACAAAATCCTGCACCACCTAAGAAACCGTGGAATGTTGATGCCCATGTAAATACCAACAGCCAATGGTTTCGACCATGGCTCGCAACCATCCACATGAGGGCTGCCCCGAAGTTCTCTTGTCCTAAGATGTCCTGAGCCTTGCACTCATCACCAGCATCTGGCTAGCTCCGTGAAAGTGCCTCTTTGCCATCTTGGTGTCGCCCCTGTGCAGCCAGTACCTCGGCAGATCAAAGTCTACGCTCTCTCCCATCAACATGGCAGCTGACACGGGAGTCCGAGCGCAACCACCTTGCGGAGCTGGGGTGCGGCGCTTGTGAGGCGAGTTGACTTCACTGAAAAATGCGAAGTTCGATAAAAAAAATGCAACCTGCAGCGTGTGTCCACAACTCTTGCAAGCAACTTGGGCAAGTTCAGGTTTGCTTTGTTGCCACCTTGTGGAAGGTTGATAGACCCCCCTCTTGGTGAAGGATTCCTGCTTGAGGGGGTCGCCAATTTTCTCACAAAAGGCGGCAAAAAGACACCCTGGGCAGGTAACTGGGCACAAGGAATCCACGATTCTTACATCCCCGTCGATATTTGCCGAGGGGCTGCCCGCACACCATGAGTGTCACAATCCGCTTGGGGAGGCAAGCAAAATTCCCGGTGAGCTGGTCTTCTTCAGGAAGCAGCAGCGCCTGTCGGACGTCTGAAAAACCGATTCCGCGGGTTTTTCCGAGCGACACTTTTTGGTGGACCCACCCCCCAACAAAAAAAAATACCTGGCCCTTCCAGGGGTCAAAATATTTTAGGCGTTGGCCAAAAAACACATGTTTTTGGTCGTTGGCGCGAAATAATGCCTTTTACGCAAAAAAAAAACGCCGACGGTCCTATCTGCTTGCGCCGCAGTCGGGAATGTTTGCCTGTTGGTTGGAAATTTTCGCCTGTTGGTCGGGAATTTTCGCCGGTAGATTTGGGGAGATCGCGCTTGCAAACAAAGGCCGTAGACAAAAAACACACGCAATTGCCCCAAAAGGCAATTCGTAGCGAAAAGGCGGACATTTTGAGCATTCAGGAAGGGCCAGGTGTGTATATATATATATATATATATCTATATATATATATTAAACAAAAACAAAAAACACGGCTCGAATTTCCAGGTCCTGCCTCGAGCCGACGGCTCCAATGGAACTCGACCGGCCCACAAACAAGCAAATCAATCAATGTGCACGGGCACGGCAACTTTCGAAGAAACCCTGGTCACGTGTTCCAAGACGCCAAGATGCCGCGCCAAGCCGCCATAAGCTCAACAGCTGCGCCGCGCGCAAAAGAACCCCTCAGCGGATCTCTCCTCTTTTTCGCAGCTTTCGCCTCTCCAATAAACGGAAGGTATGGGACTTCAAAGGGGACGGCGAGATACCAGCAATACCGCCAAAGCACTCACTCGACTCAAACTGGCCCCCCCCCCAAAAAAAAAAACACATCGCCAAGCATATGTTCCATGGTGCTCCTATGTTGTGGGAGCAAAGGCGAATGTGTGTACAGTCTACGGCCTTGAGCCTTGTCAAATTCGAAGCATGCACGAAGGCGTTACACGCCTGCCGAAAGTCCTGAAGCTAAAAAGGGCCGCGAGATGAACATGAGAAGCTCATCTACGCGGGCGTGTTCGGAAAATATTCGAAGGCTCGCAGGTTTCACTGCAGCCAGGCGGACAAATGCGCCCCAGCTGACTCATGTGAAAACCACATATTCTTCATCGAGCCAAATCTCCTCGTCGCTTTGGCTGAGCTTCTCCCTGCGCAGGTTCACCTCCAATGGAAGGGAGGAATTGTTGGCCGTGCGCTCGAGAAAGCGGTCGAGCCTTTCCACATGCTTGCTGTGGGTCACTGCTACCGGCGGGCCTCCAGCACTGCCTGTACTGCCATCCATGGACCGAAAGCTGCATCTCGACTCCTTGAAGTAGATCTCATGCAGCTGGTGCCCCTTAGCTTCTTCAAGGATCAGACAGGATCCCCGCGGCACCTTTTGGCTTGTGCTCGTGCTGCAGCCCATGACGGCCGCGTTCTCAAGACGGGTCGACAAGATTGAGCCACGCTGCTTCCACTACGAGACGCCGTGAGCATGTGATGGTTCACCGTTCACGTGACGTGGTTTGGTCTCACTGGTCCAAATCGATGGTTTGCAACGCCACAAAGGACCTAGCATGGATTTTGCCGGCTGCAAAAGCAGCCGTCAGGTCCCATGTCTGCAGCTTCGAGCTTCGATCCCCCGCCCTCACCATCCCCGCCTCCAAAGGCGGCACAAACCTCAGGACGGGCGATGCAGCAACCAGCTTGAGGGGGCTGGTCAACAGTTCAGCGAGACCATTGGGGGAGCCGCCGCAAAAACTTCGACTTGAACCACGAAATGGGAAAAGTGGTCCATGGCCATTTGGGGCCGAACGGAATTCTGATCAACTGCTAGGTGAATCCCTGAAATGCGACCCGACAAACACATCGCAGCATTGCTGCCGCGACACATGTCCCAGCTGTGCTCCTGCAGATCGTGAACCCTGCCAGCTTCACAAAGGCATGCGTAAAGAAACGGTATGGAGAAACCCTTTGGAGTTGAATCTGGGTGGCTGTTGATCCCTCTGCACAAAAAAGAAGAAGTGTTTAACTGGGTATGGACAAATCAAATTTTCAACCAAGAAGTTGAAGATCAAATAGCCATCAAGGCATGCGCCTTGCAATTGGTCGCATCCAACTGGAAGGCATCACTCATGACCTGATCAATTCATCGGTGTATCAACTCACTGGCATTTTGGACAAAACAAGACAGATAGCAGCTCGGTATTGTTCGGGTGCTCCCACTTACCAGCGCGCTAGCGGAAACCATCATGTAAACCTAGTTGAAGATCCTGGTTGCCTGCTGTGGATGCGCTTGCCCCAGTTGAAAAAATGATGAAGCTTGTTGAATACTGGGAATCACACCCACCAACAGGTGCCTAGCGTAGGCTTTCCAAAGCTAAAACACCTGACTTACTCGGGGTTCCTCTAAATCAGCGATAAAGGTAAAGTGTCTATCCTGGCAATGCATGAAGGGACGGCAACTGGAAGCAATGGAGGCACTTCCTTAACCCGCAAGCTCCTTGATGATAGTGCAGGGGCTGGCTTCCTGCACCAAGTTGTCCAGGGCGCCATCATGACGAACATCTCCTACGGGTTTCTGCCAAATGCTTGCGGCGTCCAGCGGCAAACGTGGATTCCCTTGCGGCTTGGGGCGCTTCGTCAACGCATGTCGAACAGTTGATTCCAGTCAGTGGTTGTTTCTGTTGTTGGTTCGCTCACCCGGCCAAGACAAAAGTGTTGGTTCCGATGTTGCATGCGCCAAGCAAGCTAGCATTTGTTAATCCCAGCCCCCTGAGGAAAACAGAGTTGCCTGTGGGGTATGTGGTCCAAAACAGGATGGGGGGACATGTGCAAGCTGGGTATGCGGTTGCAAACCCCCGCACTAACATGGAACGCACCAGAATTTGGTCGGTTTCAGAAAAAATGCTGGTGCTCAGTGGGGAATGTGGGAATGAACCTGGAAATTCCCTTAAAGGAAACCACATTTGGGAGGTCTTATAGGGGTCATTCCATTTCTCATTCCCTGCCTATCGCACCAGCAAGATGCCCCAAACCACGAGGAGAATTCCGGATCCGAGTTTTCGGCCAACTCTCACGAGCGGAGACGAGAAAAGCCGGGGGTTTGCAGGCCTGAAGGACCTTGACGCAAGTGCTCCGGCTTGAAGCATGCCTTCCAGAAGTTCACCGATTGACCTGAGAAAAAGAAGAAGACAAAAAACGGAGAAACAAGGAAACAAAGAACACGTCCAAGCCACAACTTCTTCCCCCCAAAAAAACAAGAAGAACAAACGAAAAAAGAGGATGCCACGGGAGGTCTGAGTGGCTCGATGCAGTGATCCAAGCTCTTTCAGCTGGGCTCTTCCAACTGGAAATTCGTTGGAAGATCAATCCGATTTCCCAGACTCCCACAAAGGGCACTCCCTTTCCAACGGGCACCAACTCCTGGCGTCACCCCCCAGAAAAATCTTGCGGACCTTTGAAACCCGCGGGGAACGAACCCTCGCAGCTGAGCCGCGCAGCAGCGCTTGGTAGAACCTCGGGGAGGGCAGCGTGAGACTTCTGACGGAAGCGGAGTCGCTGAGCTCAGCGGGCAACCGGGGGGTTGGGCGAATCGATGGCTGACACGTTGAAACGAAAAAAAACGCCGCCGCGCGGACGTGCGCGTTGCTCCGGGTTTGTCTTGAGGGGCACCGGGGGTTGGTGGTTGAACCAGTTTTTGGCTCAAGCTCGATGGCAACCAAGCAGCAGCTGGCAGGTGCAAGGATTCGAAGGGATGCCTGGCACGTGCCCAGCGAAAACTCGAAAGGCACCGGTGGAAAGGCACATGCCAATTAGAGACAATATAAGGTCTCCAATTATTCAAGCCTGAGATGGACTGGAAGGGGTGCTGCCCGAGGAAGTGCTTCAACATGGAAGACCATATCCCTCCATCAACCTGGGGTTAGGTTCGGGTTGGGTTCTCAAGAGTTATCAGAAGCACCCCGCTCGTCGCTCTCCATGTGCTCCCTCTCCCTCTCTCCCTGCGTGCTGATGACATAGTGGCATTGGTCCAACCGGCATTGAACTTTTGGCTACAACTCTAGTCCATTTTCGCAATCTGCGCCGGTACAGAGATCAGGCAACATTATCTCATCCGGATCCCTTATTACGCGCGGGTCTTTTGATGTTCACCAACCGGCTTTTTGAGAGGATCCAGTCGGCGGTTTCTTTTGGTTTCCAGTTTACGCCATCCCAAAAGGAACCCTCCCGAAAAAGCTGCGCCCCAATAGATCTTAGTGACCTGTGTTTTGGAGATAAACAATCCGGGCCTTGTCCAATTCAAAGGAAAATCAAATAGGAAGCTGATTGAACTTCTAACTTCGCTGCTTTTGAAGGGAAACCACATTGAAAGTGTAATTAACATGTTGCTTTGGTTATGCATAGATAAATGCAAACATAAATAAATATGTAGGTATTATTTGTATACATGTTTGTTCTTTTTTATATAGTTGGGGGGAGTGGAAAGTCTAACATGTTGTGTTGTCCTTGTTTGTAGGGGGGGGGGGGTTGGGGGGTTCCGAACCCCCGGATTTGGGCCATGGCCCAGGCAAACTCGAGACGACTCGACGGAAGCCCCGCTTCCGCCTGAGTTCATGGCAATGGCCGAGCGCAGCAGCATAGCCAGCTGCTGCTCCTGCAGGTAGGTGGGTTCGCTGGCGTCCTCGGCCGGGGAGCAATGAGTTGTCCTTGTTTTTGTTTAAATGAACATCGCTTGAATTTTGATCGCCTTGAATTCCGGTCGACTTGAATTCCGGTCGCCTTGAATTTTGGTCGCCTTGAATTGTTGGTTTAATAGTCATGTTAACGTTAAACTAGTATGACATGACGCATTGCTACAAACAAAATAAGCAATTATGATAAGAAAAACCAAAATATACTTTTGGGTTTACTTTGTATAACTGCGGAAAAGCTCCAGGTGGTCAGTTGCCGTCGGGGATGCAACACCTTGTAGCATCTAGGTGGCGATAGGTGGTGCCTTTCCCTTACCTAACATTCTGACAAGAGGAACTGTAATGAATTAGTTGATCGGGGTGTCCTTCGAGGTGGTGCTTCATTGGGGAACCTTTGCGAGTGTTGACCCAGCCTTTTCAACTGCAGCGGCTCTAGCCAGGTGACAGCTTTGGGGGCCGGGCCTCTATTGTAGAAAGCGGCAAACATGCGCAGGCAGGCAGTACTCAGCTACAATTGGGAACGCTGACCCAACCCCAACCCAGGTTTGGGTGACCCCTCTGCTAATGTTCGGCCAGGGGGGGGGGGAAGGCGCAAATTGCCACATGGATCAAAGGTTCCAGAGTTGTAGCCTTCAGGTTTGACCGCCTCCGAATGAGGCCTCAGGTGTTTTCGCCTTGGGCTGGGTGGTATGACAGAAATGAAGGGGGGGTGCAACTCGTGATTTGAAGCAGGTTCCGAATGCCTGATCTCCCATGGTGCGTTGCACGCTGAAAGTTCAGCATCAGTCTTGTGGGTTTGCCCCAGGGAGCGTCCCCCAAAATGAGTGGCGTCACTACTCATGTTTATCCGAAAAAGATCCGTGGATTCCTGTGGCAGGTTCAGTCCCATCAACTTCCTGCCAAAGGAGAGTCATGACGCAACGGCTACTGAAACCACCATGCCAAGCGGTTGATGATGTTCTTCTTGCTCGAGTTATTTTAGCCGGCAGGCTCCCGCAGAACCTCGCCCTCGACAAATCCCAGCCCCTGAAATACTCTGAAGTGAGAGGTGGGGACGGATTCAAAGTTGACCTCGAAACTAGCAGCAAGCCAACAGATAGTGAGGCAAGGAATCCCCAGAAACGGAAAGACCCATAGAGGTCAAGTCCTCTTGCCATGGGTTGGGTGGGTTAGGGTGGTGGGTGGGTTCGGGTGGTGATTCCAAGGAAACCCAGTTGGGGATGGTTTGTAGAGGTCATTCCATTTCTCATTCCCTGCCTACCGAACCCATCGCAAGCTTTTGGAGAAACCAGTCCGTCCGTCCCGGCGGCTTTGGCCAAGAAGTAACTGGTCAAAGAGTTGGCCGCATCCAGCGCTGCCTCGACGTACAGCTGGAAATTCTGCCCCCCGGCCACCTGCGGACGTGCGCTTTTTTGTGCCAAACGTATGGGGACGGACGCCGAGAATGGTTCGGGCGTTTCGGTTGGGTTTCGCATTGAGGCAACAACAAGCCAACCATCGTCGATTCAACGCTCAACAGGGCTGAACTGCCAGAAATGAACATATCCCACCAATCTGACGGCTCACCTCACGATCAGAGTTAGGCCCAGTTGTAGAATGTATATCTTGTTGTTTGCTTCACTTTGAGTCACTAGTAAAATGCAAAATGTAAGAAAATGTCTCCTAAGTCTACCCAAGACCTTTACGAGGAACTCCAAGATCCTCCCTCCCAACTCCCTGGGAGACTCCTCCAGGAGGCGGTGCCAGGCATAGTAGAAGTTCCGGGTCTGCAGCAAGACCTACCAGGGTCTCCCCCAAGTCCGAACAAACTAAGGTAATGAACACCCCCGCATTTTAATAAACGCCTGCTTATGAATAGGGGTGTGTGTACCTGGTTTTAGTGGGGATTGTTCACTTTTGGAGGGGGACACCCCCCTTAATAATAGACTGGGGTTGATTGATAGGTCAACATTAGGGGTCAATGCACCCCGGAGCCCCAACACCCGGAAAAAAAGCGTTACCTTTGGCCGATCTGGGGTATGAGGATCTGGCCTCAAAGGGTTCCAGGTTGAGCTATGAAGGTCTAAAAAACCCCACCATGGAAACAATCCAACCTGGGCACCAGTTGGGATGGGATGGATGTCTGCCTATGGTGCAGGGAGTTTGTCCATGTATTAAACAAGTGCAAGGCATTGCATGCGGGAGTCCCCGCAAAAGGTGTGAAGTCAGACCACAAGAAACTTGAGGGGCGACCTTGAAATGATGTGCGCCATGTGCATGCCCACCATAGCCTGGAAGTAGACGAACTGCTGCAGAGAAGGGGAGTATCTACACTTCTTTGGGACCCTTTGAAGGAACAAAGCAGTTTTGGCCCCAGTCGAGCACCATTGTGAGTGGTTCTCTTTTCGTTCTTTCAGGGGGTAGCACTGGCCCTCCCACGCCAATCGCTACATGACACGTTTATGTGCAGCCAGGTGCTCTCTCGCTCTCTCACCGAGCCATTCTGGAACAAGAGCCTGGAGCCAAGGCGAGGACAGCCAGTGGTGAGCCGCTGAGAAAGGACAGGCTTACGAATTGACACGAGAGCAGTACGTGGCGCTTGCGCCTGGCCGTGAGGATGGGCTGCCTCTTTGAAGAAATGCAGTAATGTTGACCTCAGATTAATAAACCCCTGTTTGGCAATATGGGGGGTCAAAAGTCGTCTATTTCCCCATCGAACCCCAGAAAAAAACACCCCTATGAATAAAGAGGTGTTGATCAATATTATGATTTCAACATTTCCGGCCAATCCACGACCTGCCTGTGCAGAGCCCCAGTGTGCGCCCACGCGTCAAGTGACGTCGTTGGACAAGCCATCTGAAACACCACTGCAGCCACGTGCAAAGCCTTTCGCCATAAATCACACTCAACAGCACTCGCAAAGAATGTCGCAGTCTACCAACGCCAGGGCTTCAAATCCAAGCCACCAATCAGCACGTATCAGGTAGAGGGCACCTGTTGTTTTTTTTTCCCCATGGCCGCGCATGGCCGCAGGACACCTGAAGCCCATGGATTTTTGGGCCGAACCACTTTGGCCCGCTGAACATGCGAACAACTCGCCGCTCTCAGCCGGCCTTGCGGCACATGCCATCCCAAGCCATGATGCCCGTCGGGGGCAACCTCGCAAGCACCCCCCCAACCACTGGAAGTTTTGGACAGGGCTCGGGCTCTGTGTCTGATGTTGGATGGAATTAGGTCTGCATGCCCAATCTGTACTTCCCGCTGGACAGAAAACATCCTGGTGGAGTTCAACGGACGGTGTGGAGCGATCTACACCGTGCTTCGGTAGTTCAGGGATTTCAGGGCATGCCACCCGCAGCGAACCGCCAATGGCATCATCTTGCACCGCTCACTTGGTGGCAGCCCAGCTAGTGCGCTACCGTGGAATGCCAGAAGGACAACCAGAAAACAGGACTGCTTCTTCGGTTTCGGGCCGCTAGCAGCAATGTGGAGGTTGACAAAGGTGTTGCCTTTGTTGGACTTCCTCCTGGCCTCGGTTCCTCCACTGGTCCACGCCCCTTCCAAATCATCCATGCCCTCGCTAAACCCCCCATCTAACCCACCCCTAAACCTGATTTTGGATATTTTGGAACAAATGGCATTCCGCCTTTCGGCGTGGTTTTTTTTTGCCTCCTCCATGTCCTCCCCGGGCTAAGCCTCGAGCCAGCCGGTGCTCGCAAACTTCCGGAGCACAGGATCCATGTTCTCCAGGGACACGCTTCCCAGCAGCCAGCCCGTGCGCGCAAAGCGCCTTAACAAGGGACGCCCTTCAGGGATTTTTCGGAGTGGTGTGTGAGTCTTGTGCCAGGGCGCTTTGCCCGGATTTTACTGGGCTGGTCAGAAGGAGCACAACCTACAAGGGACACCACGACCATCTGGCAGGATCCCTCTGCGATCGCAGTCTATTCAACAATCGAATGCTTGCCAATCCAAAGCCAACTGTTTGACACTACCTGGCTCACTGTAAAAAAAGAAGTCAGAACTTTGCATTTACCACTCGAATGGTCTCCCCGAAAAGTTTAGCAACTCAGGAAGTGAGTTGGACTCTAATAGCACAAGCAAAGGTTGTGTGAATCCAAAGCAAGGTCATTTGTTCAGCGGACGAATCAGAACCGTTTCGGGTTTGATTCCAGTTTCAGAGAAGTCGCCAATCAAAGAGGCATTCGCAGGGGAGTATCGCATGCACGCACATATTTGCCATACCCGCACAATCTATGTAGGGAACATATACCAACATTGTTCAATCCGGGAAAATGTGGGCAAACATTCTGTGAGTGTTTGGGATCAGGAATCCTGGGGAGTGTACAGCTGGCAAGAGTCAGAAATGCAGTGCGCAACCTTGGCAGTCAGATGCTCAGCTCAGCCCGAGGTAACATCGATACTTGGGTATTCTTGGGTTTGACCACTACCCCGACTTATTGGAGCATAACTTGCTTCCCCCTTGCCGGACGTTTGTGCTCATCAGTAGCAGTGGCGCGTTGGCTGAAATCTCAAGCCAGTCAAAGCCGTGCCTTTCATTCCACTGGGTTCAGTAGAGTCACATCCATAAACAGTTTTATAGCCTTTAACATATAATACCACACTCCAGCCAGGTTCAGCGCCCCTTTCCATGCTGAGCAATGACGAGCACGACTGCAATGACCATCACGAGATAGATGCATTTTATGGCATGAACATGCACCGCCTACTGCAAATGGCGCGTTCTGGGCATAGGTTCACAAGCTACAGTGACTGTCGCAAGGTCGATCGGTCTGTGCACCCTCCACGCAGACTGTTCCAAGGCGTGGGGACCGACCCAGGGCCTGAGGGTGCTTAGTGCTTCTCTTGCCTTGCCCACTGTTCGAGGACTCTAACTTAACAAAAATGACAGCCAAAGGTTTGGCAAAGCGAGCTTCATGCCAAGCGTCCGGTGCAAGTGCCGGCTGCCATTGATCATACCTGGGCCGTTGGGCCGTTGAGATCTCAGCTCATGTCGAAGAAAAACCTTGAGAAAAATAGCCGGATTTCACTGATGAAGACTGAACTGAAACCCATGGTGCTATCCATGTTTCTCCCAACTGAACTGAAAAGGACTCATGCATAGCGACAGGCGCACACTTGCAGCTTCCATGCTTGAAACATTCTTGTCCAACCAATACAATCAACACTTCAAATACCCGACCTACTCTTGGACCGCATGTTGGAACTCCCAAATTCATATCCCTCAATGCAACTTGTTGCTCGTGCCTGGTGCAGCAAACCCACGCTTAGAACCTCAAAGAGCAAAGCCCTCGAGACAGAATTGGAATACCACATGCAGGTCTCAAGCTAAGCATTGACGAACGCGCTTCCAATTGACAACTTTTGGACACTTTAAAATAGCCATAGTCGAGTGTGGTGTGTTTCTACACCAAAAAAACGCACGTCTATGTCCACACCTATTGCTTTCTCCACACTTGCACCCTCTTCCAGGTAAATTGGTGCGGGGGTTTCCTGAAAATGGTTCTAAGTCTATGTCTTCGATAAGCACCATGCCGCCAGCCTCGAAAGTCCCTCAATTCCGACCACTGACAAACATTAATCTGGGACCTCTTGGTGGGCATAAACCCGGCATGTAATTGTCCACCGTTTGTGACCATGAAAACTCCTGGCCAAATCCATTGGGGTTGTTCCGACAGCAACGCATCACCCATGTTGGGTGTTGCGCAAGTCCCCTTTCGAGGTGCCGTTTAAAATCTCTGTGCTTTCGGGAACGAGCGCCAACCTGACTGGATTGCACATCAAGAGGCCCTTGATCCCAGCGGAGATCTCCTGCACAAACAGCGCCTGCATCACGCGCAATGGGATGAGGACAAAGGCTGAGGGAGCCACAGGTGATGCCAACTGCTTGGTTTCGAGTTGCTTGGAACAACACACCTGCCCAGAGACCGTATACAAACATATACAAACAAACCAAAGGACACAAAGGATGGGACACGCCACGTCTTCAAGTCTCATTTGGCCATGGGTCAAAATCCCGTACCCCCAGTGAACATCCCAATCCCCACTAAAATAGGTTCTAACATGGGTGGTGAATTCACCTACCCCAAAATGCTGCCATTGGTTTTGACCCACCGCCATTTCCACTTTACCCATGGAAAAAGGTACGGGGAAAGAAGCTGCTCGTTGGAGGCACGCCTGGCCCTCACGGAGCTTCACAGTTGCTCCTTTCGCTGCCCTGCAACCAACTTCTGGGAAAGGCCGGCTGTGGGTCAAAACCCACATCGTACCCCCAGTGAACATCCAAATCCAACCACTAAAATAGGTTCTAAAATGGCTGGTGAATTCACCTGCCCCTGGCGCCCCGACTTATCTTGCTGGTAATGTTAACCCCGGATTCATAAACCCCTGGTTGATTAATTGGGGGGAGTCCCCTTTTAGTGGGGATTCATCACTTTTGCAGGGAACACCCCCCTAATTATGGGACGGGTTTATTAATCCTGGGTCACCATTACTGGCTCTACCCCCAAAAAAAAACAAGGCCTACGTGGCGGGCTCGTCTAATCCCCATGAGCTCATTGTAAAAGCGGCAGGCTATTGATTCAACCTTGTGTACATACAAACTCAACACCTGTGCTTTCCAGCCTGGTCGTCTACGAGTATGGGGTCGCCTTGGCTTTAAACTGTCAGTCCACGAATTGCTCACCTGCTCCCAAAAGCTTGCTGAGCCAACAATGGTGAGTCAAGAATTGCAACGCCCCATTTCAGAAGTACCCTGTAAACACAAACCTGGCAAATTGCCTGTGTCGCAGTCCTAGTTGCTTGGGAGGTTTGCGTGCTGGTGGGTGGGGGGGCAGTCCTTTCAGTGCTATCAGGCGCGTTCACGCAGCTCTCTCTCTCTCTCTCTCTGCCTCGTGTCAATAAGGACCGCTGCATCCATCTCGAATTCATGCGTTCGCGGGAGCACTTAGCAATCCCACTATGAGTGGTGGAGAGAGAGGCGACTCTCAGAAAGAAACCGGCTGGAGTGGAACAATGCCGAGTGACAGTTCTCCTTCACCCACAGAAGGAGTGGCAGCCTCAGCAGGAACACAACAGCTATAAGAAACATGCTGGCGTGCCGTTCTGACACGAACGTGAACTGGCCCTGCATCACCCTCGCAAAGCAGCAAAGCAACATAAGCCAAATTCCACCACCAAACAATTGCCACGGTACAAAAGTCACGCGCACCCATGCAAGAGCCCCACCCACACGCCTGTTCAGCCACACACACCCGTGCCCACTCACGCACAGACCCACCCACCCACCCGCCCAGCCGGGCGCACACACATACCAACGCTTGCCCACACATACCCCCGCGTAGCCATTGCCCACACACAGCACCACCCACATATATTCAAACAAACAAGACAGCTTGTTGCAAAATGGGGGGGGTTACAGTCCGGCGTGCATTGTGGAAACTGTCCACTGTGATACCACCACTTCTTCACTCGAAGGGGCCCTGTCTTGGCTTCAAAGGCGAGAGCTGTTCGCGCATTTCCACCAGGCCCCCTTTGTCCACTGGAAATCTTGACCCGCCCGGGCCCTGGCGTCAAATCCTCCGCTGGCGGTGCACCTGGACGCAAACCTGGCGAGGCGAGGAACCGGGGCCATCGCGTGGCGTTTCGTTGGCCCAAGAGGGACACATGGGTATGGGTCAAAATTAAACCACCAGGGGAACCGCAGGTTTTAGTCGTTGGTTCCATTTACCAGGGTTCCATTTTTGGTACCTATTTTTGACCTACAGCCACATTGTGCCAGGTGTCCCTTCGGGCAATTGACTGGCAAATGATTGCGACCCAACTGAAACCACTGGAACGCAGCTATGCTTGGCCAAACCGAATGACGAATGACGGCAGTTTTGCTCACACCCCTGGTTCCAGGTTCTGGTCCCTCGGTCCCTCGGTCCCGCACTCCCATTTCAGCCTGTGCCCCGTTGGGACAATGCATCCGCAGCCACTGAGAACGGCCAGAGCCATCGCATGCTTCACTCACTGGCTGAGGTGTTGGGGATATTTGGGCTCTTTGGCCCCCCTCTTTACTGGCGATTCTCAGCATCCCTAGCTTCTTGGCTCCCCAATGTCCATTGTCTAGCAGGCAAGTTCGGGGCCCGAAGCTTAGCCTTTCAGATGGCAGGCCATGAGGACCCACAACAGTCCAGCACGAACCCGCAGCCCATGTGTCCAAACGTGCAATCTGATGAGGCGCCACTATGGCTTGCTCCAATTCGCAGAGTGACTCGCAGTTGCCTCCCTTAGTCTCGCTTCCTCTGGGTGGCCAAATGGCTGCGCGTGGGCCCGTTTGGATGCGAGAAAGCAGCGAGCGCAGCCTCTACGAGCCATGGTCAACTGCCAGCACCCTGCCACGACGCATGTTCCGAAAAACCAACACACCCGGGTCACCCGAGTGATGTCCAAAAGGCAGTTGTTGGGCAGCGGCAAATTGGAAACCACGTCAGTCCCCAACTCAATGGCACATGCAACAACACCTTGTATGTGGCCGGTAGCCATTGAGCTGCACGAGGTTTTGCTCCACTCAAGCCTTCCAGAGCTAACATCCTGGCAAAGCCTGTGTGGAATACTCCGAGGCCTCATTCCTCATCCTGCCTTGGCAAAAGCAAAGCGGAACTGGCTGGTGCTTGGAAACCTCCCACACCAGCTAAGTTTGCTAGTTGGTGTGCGGAAAAAAAAGGGGCATGTTTCCGCTAGGGCGATGATTCATGCCTGCCTGAGGCAGGATCCTACTCAAGCAACCAACGAAGCGGCACTATCTTCAGCGCGATCAGCGATTCTGGCTTGCGGGGATGCAACGATGCAAGCCAGCCGGTGGCATCCCACTGGTGGGGACCAAGCGCTAGAAGATGGGATCTTATTGCGTCCAGGCCGCGCGGCCGCCCACGCGATGCGGATTGAGTTGGTCGAGGGATGGTCGTCACCAGCAGCCCGTAGCGCCCGGACCACTGTCTCCTGTCGCAAGCCAGCGAGTTGCCATGCCCAAGAGGCAAGACTTTTCAGGGCAAGGACTGAAAGACACCCTACGATCAAGACAGCCTCTGCTTAGCTGAAGCCTCAAGTCTTTGCTTGGCAACCTGCAGCAAACGATAGTCGATAGCTGATGACGGATTCGATCAGAGCCGAAGGCGTTGCTTGCTAAACCTCCCCGGCCCCAACACCCCCCCCTATCGCTCCTCGGTGACTGCCACGCCGGCCTGGAGTCACAAGTCCAAGAAATGCAAGTTGACCCCGTGGACCCTGAATGAGAGGGCCACAGAGGGCCCAAAAGACCCCCTCCGAAGTGTTCGACTGTCTTTCCTTATCCCCAATGTCCACACCTGAAATCAGAGGACACAAGTAAACCCACATCCCCAGCTGCCGTAGGTGGCACAGTCAAAATTCCACAAACGCGGCATGGCACCTTCCTTCCAATAGCCCGGCCCAAAGGAAGCCATCGCTTGCCCTGAGTCCGCCCGGCAGACCGGGATTTCCCATTGGCATTCCATGAGGCACGCCTAAATTCGATAGACTTAAACCCAGTTGCACCATCTTTTTTGGGAAATATCAGCCACCCCGGGGTATCTGCGTCTACCTTTCTTGGTGAAGATGGAACCCTAATGGCTTGGATGGTTTAGAGGTCGCGAAGTGGCTAGCACCTCTCCAGTTGCACCCTAGTAGAACACCCTGTAAACTATTGCAACAGTGGTTGCCAACCAATCAGCGCAATCTCAGGGCTCCAAATCCCATGCTGAGAAACACCTATCACACAGTTCAGCAGGCGAGATTCTCACGCAATTCTCTCACTGCCAACCTAATGTCCACGTAGGATTTATAAATGAACCTGTAATAAAGACAAATGGGGGGCCCAAAATAATTAATAAATGCACCTACAATAAAGACAAGCACCCGCCACCCCTGCCCATTTTTTCCAGAAAAAAACCAAAAAAGAGAGGAAGGAGAGGAAGGAGAGGAGAGATAGCCAAACCAAGTCCTTGGATCTTTGGCACCTTGCTCTTGGCACCTGCTTCTTTCCTCACCCAGTAGCTCAAAGCTTTCTCTGGGCAGCAAGCTAGGCAGGCTGTGTACCTGCACTTTGAGCACCTGAAAAGTGCAGCTCAAATCTTTGTGGGTGAAATACTGTGAATTCTGCTCAAAAGCTGTCGTTGCTGCTTGAACTGTCTTAGAGTTCTGATCTTTTGCCTTGGCAAGGCTCTCCAAGGCTTTCATTCTTCTTTGCTCCTGCTGCTCTTCAAGCTTCTTTTCCCTTTCTTTTGCTGTGGCAACTTCTGCATGAACTTTCTCAACTTCTGCCAGCAACTGCTTGCACAGTGTTTCCAACCTCTTGTCCCAGCTCTGGGCCAGCACACCTGGCCAGCCTCTGGCAGCTGTGCCTTCTGAAGCTAGCTCTGCCACCTCTGCCTCAATGTAAGACAGAACTAGCTGTCCACTTTCTGAGGCTGTTTGCCTGCAGCTGTTGCACCTGGCTGGCACTTCTGGCAACTCTGAGGCAGCTGTGAGAGCTTGCATTGCTATTGCATGCTCATCTGCCAAGGTGCCCCTGTAGCAGAACTGCCAGGCTGCATCTGGACTGGACCTGTGGCCAACTAGCAAGGCCCAGTGAGGTGGGCTGCCCAGAACTGGCACAAAAATGTGCACCTTGTTGCTTGCCAGCTGCTGAATCTCTTCTTTCCACCTTTCTTCTTTGTCAATCTTGTAGGCGCACTCTGCATCCACAAGCTGGCAGCTCTCCAAAAACTCATGGCCTGAGAACTGCCATCTGAGAAGGTGCCAGCTCAAAGCTATGTGGCCACCCTCCAGCATGTTCATCTTTGGTGGCTCTGGCACAACTGCTTCTGCTTGAACTCCCAGGGCTGGCATGCAACCTGAAAGCTGCAGGAACTCCTGCTTTTTCAACCTGCCAAGCTGTGTGAACTGCTTCCACACAGCTGCCTTCTTCCAGGAACTGTCTTTCAACTGCAAGTGCTGCTGCTGGCAACTCATCACACCATGATCTGTGAAGATTGAAGCTGTTCCATCTGGCTGTGCATCTGCAAAACTGCCTTCTTTGCCGTACTGCAAGGCACCTGCTTCTTCCTTCACAACTCTCAACTCCTCTCCTTTCTTGAAAGGCAACTGCAGGTCCTCAACTGGCCCTGCAGCCTTTGCAGCCTTCTTCTCAGCTTCATCTTCTTTCAAGGCTAGCAGCAGAGCTTTGTCCTTGATGCCCTTCTTCTTGCTCTTGGCTAGCTCTTTCTTTACAAGGCTACCTTTCTCCTTCAAACTTGGCTTTGATTTGGATGAAGCTTTGAGGACCAAAGAGGGCTTCAACTTTGCTGAAGCTTTGAGCTTCAAAGCAGGCTTTCCCTTTGCCTTGGGCTTTGCTTGTGCAACTGGAATTATGTCTTCCATGGCTTCTCGCTTTGACCTCTTTGTCAGCTTCTTCCTGATCTCTGCAAAACTCAACCTTGAAGCAGCTTTCCTTGCAGCTTGCCTGGCAGCTTTCAGCTTTGCCTTGTTGGCTGCCAACTTGACAAGCTCTTACCAACTATCTTGCTGAACTTTCCTTCTGATGTGAGCTCCCTCAACTTTGGGCTCATCCTCAGGAACAAACTGTTCCAAAGTGGAACTTGCAGCTCTGCCGCCACCTCATCTTCATTGGGCATGTCAAGGGCCTCCCCACCTCCATCTGCATCTCCACCTTCTTCATCTTCACATGGGTTATTGTAGCTCCACTCTATCAAGTCAGCTACCTGTGTGGCGCTGGAACTCAGGGCAAAATCTGCAGGCGGTGGAATTCCATCTTTGACCCAGCTGAACCTTGGCTCCAGCCAACTGTTGGGAATTCTCTTTGTTGCCAGACCTCTTGCTTTGGCCAAACTTTCACCTAGAAAGGGCACAAGCTTTCCTTCCTCTGGTGAAGCTTTGAAAGCTATGAGGCCATTCATCACACTCCCACCTACAATCCACTCTGTGTCAACCTGTCTTTGAACTGCTTGTCTCTCCCAGGATCTGAGCACTTGCTTGGCAACCTGTGAACTGCCTTTGCACAACTTGTTCCTGGAAAACTGCACTGAAGCAATCTCTGACCCACAAGCTGCAAATCTCTTCTTCACATTGCTCTTCAACTATCCATGCTAGCAAAACTCCATCGCAGTTGGAACTGGGCTGCGTCATGATCTCCACCTCTTCAAACTCTTTTGGAAACTGCTTCCTCAGCTCAACTGCCCAAGCTAAGCCTCTGCACTTCTCTCCAGCTTGGTGCTCCACCTCCACACCTTTCACTTCAAACTTCTCTGTTCTCTTGTACTTGCCATTCTCATCTACATTGCTCAATCTGTTGTGCTTTCCAGGGAAAACTAACAGTCCAGGAAGCACATGTCCTTGCAGCTCCTCTTTGTTAGCTATGTTGGTCACCCTCTGCCTGGCCTCATAGGTTATGCGAAACTTCTCAGCAGCACTGTCTCCCTTCAAAACTCTGCTGCCAGCAACAACTTTGCCACCTGCCTCACCTCCATCTGCAGCTGTGATTACCTGCTGGCCACCTTCTTTCCAAGCTTCCTGTGCAGCTCTCAGCTCCTCCCTGCAAGTGTTGAACTCCCTCCTCATCTCAGCCCCAACTCCTCGCAGATCTTCCTTTGCAAACACAACCTTGGTGGATGGGCTTTTGGCCCACAGAGGAACTTGATCTGACTTGCCTATGCACAATCTGTGCCGGTTTGATATCACCTGGTCCACATCTGAAACTATTTGAGCTGACTCTAGCTCTTCCTTGGGAGCTGCTCCCATGAGCCACAGCTTGTGATCTATGGACTGGAACGTCAACTGTGCTCGCACCTTTTGCTCCAATGGAGCTAGCTGGGTGGTTTGTTCTTTGGTCATGAACTTTGCCTCCATCCACTTCAAGAGCAACTCTGTGTAACTCTGTGCATAGCTCCTGCTGTTCTGCAACTTCTTCTTCCTCTCCAGGGACTTTGCTGCTTCAATCTCCAACAACTTCCTCTGAAGCTTATCTGTGCTTTCTTCAGCTTTCAGCAAGCATCTTTCAGACCTTGCAACTAGGAGAGAGTAGAACTCTTCCCTGACCTCTCTCTTGCTGATGTTGTGGCCATTGCTCCTCTCTTCAGCTAGCCACACTCGCAGCTTCTCAACCTCCTCTGCAAAGTCATTCTTTCTTCCTCCTCCCTGAGCTCTGATACCTTTCCTGGTCCTGACACTCTTTGCTTTGCCACCTTTCTTGGCACCTCCTTGAGTTCCAACTCCCAACTTCACTGTGAGCATCTGCCACTCTTCCTTTCTTGCATGCATATCTTTGAGCCTCCTTTTGTCTACATTGTACTTCTGAACTGCCATCTTGTATAACTCCTCCTCATCAGCACCGCTCGCCTTCATTTCCTCTAGGGAGATTGCAATCTCCAGCTTCTCTTGGGCAGTCATCTCCCTTTTTCTAGGTGGCTCTGCAAGTGCTCTCCTGTTGCTTTTCTTGCCTCCTAAGAGTCCTCTGCCTGCTTGCACAACTGGTTGTTCTTCAAATCTTGGTCTTCCTCCAAGCTTTCTTCTTTTCTGGGGCCAACCTAAGTAACCTTCATCTGTTTCTGCATGTATCTCTGCAAGCTTTTGCTCATATTCTGCATGCACCTGCTCTGCTGCTAGCTGGGCTTTGCTTTTTTGTTGCCTTTTTGAACCCCAAGCTAGCTCCATGACTGGCTTTTGATCTGTGCTTTCACCCCCCCAAAACCTCTTCAAGCTGAACTGCTTCTTGCCACTGCTGCCAGTGCTGGCTGGGCTCTGTTCAGCAACTGTGGTTGGGCTTGGGCTCGCAGACTGTGGGCAACTGTTGATCTTTCTGTAAGCTGTTGTCTTTCCTTCTGGTGTCTTGAAGCTGTCACTGGTGGACCTTCTGGTCTTGACCTCAGTGGTGCTGCTTTGGCTTACTATCTTCTGAGCTTGCTCTTGGGCCTGTCTCAACTTCTCATCTGCTTGTGCCTTTGCTTTTGCTAAGATCTGCATGGCCTGTGCCTTTGCTGCTTCCTGTCAAAAGCAAGCTTCAAACTTGACAAGCTACCACCTAATTATGCTGTGTGCAACATGTCCTATCCCAAGACTTTATTCCAGGGGCCCCTATAATAAAGTCTTGATGAATGGTGCCCCCTGAAAAATGCAACTCCCTAATTGCAGTTACTTCTTGGCTAACTACCTAGCCAACTTCACACACAATCCCAGGTGATGCTGACGCTGGTGAAGCTTGCTTCTTTCTCCCCAAATCCAAGCTGCAGACCTTGCCCAAACTCAAGTTTCCTTACATGTCTCTTGTTTAAAAACTGCCCACCATCAAACCCACACAGGGGGTAGTACTTCAGCCCCCCAAATTTTAAGCCCGAGACTTTATTCCAGGGGCCCCTATAATAAAGTCTTGATGCATTGCCCCCCCTGAAAGATGCAACTCCCTAGCCGCAGTTACCTCTTAGCTAACCAACTGGCCAAAATCAAAAACAATCCCAGGTGATGCTGGTGAGGCTTGCTGCTTTCTTCCCAAATCCAAGCTGCAGACCTTGCCCAAACTCAAGTCTTATTACATGTCTCTTGTTTAAAAACTGCCCACCATCAAACCCACAAAGGGGGTAGTACTTCAGCCCCCCAAATTTTAAGCCCAAGACTTTATTCCAGGGGCCTCTATAATAAAGTCTTGATGCATTGCCCCCCCTGAAAGATGCAACTCCCTAATTGCAGCTACCTCTTAATTAGCCAACCAGCCAGGCAAATTCAAAAACAATCCCAGGTGATGCTGGTGAAGCTTGCTGCTTTCTACCCAAATCCAAACTGCAAACCTTGCCCAAACTCAAGTTTCCTTACATGTCTCTCTTGTTTAAAAACTGCCATCCATCAAACCCACAAAGGGGGTAGTACTTCAGCCCCCCAAGTTTTAAGCCCAAGACTTTATTCCAGGGGCCCCTATAATACAGTCTTGATGCATGGTCCCCCCCCTGAAAGATGCAACTTTCTAAATGCAGTTACCTCTTGGCTAACTACCTAGCCAACTTCACACACAATCCCGGGTGGTGCTGGTGAAGCTTCATGCTTTCTTCCCAAATCCAAACTGCAGACCTTGCCCAAACTCAAGTTTTATTACATGTCTCTTGTTTAAAAGCTGCCCACCATCAAACCCACAAAGGGGGTAGTACTTCAGCCCCCCAAATTTTAAGCCCAAGACTTTATTCCCGGGGCCCCTATAATAAAGTCTTGATGCATTGCCCCCCCCTGAAAGATGCAACTCCCTAGCTGCAGTTACCTCTTAGCTAATTCGCCTCGGCCCCAAAAAGGCCAAGGGCGCTCAGATTTCTCCAAAGAGAATCTTCGCTTTTCCCCTCCCCCAACCCCCTCCCAACCAAAATTTTGCCGGCCCCCCCACCCATGTCGGCTGGCCCAAAAACCTGTCCGGCGGGCCTTGAAATTTTCAGGGTTCGTCGGCGTCCATTTTTGTTGAAAATGTGCTGACAATTGCCTGAAAAGCATGACCTCCTGCTGGCCAGGCCTGTCTGACGTGTCTGAGACTAGGCTCAGGCCCCAGCCCAACCAGCAACCCCCTGCTGGCCAGGCCTGTCAGCCCAGCCCACCCAGCCTCAGGCCCAAGCTTGTCTGAAACAGGCCTAGCCGAAGCACGGCCCCAAGTCATCCAGCAAGCCCAGCGCAGCCTGCCCAGCCCAGGCCCCCGCCCCCCCAGCAACAGTTTCACACCCAACCCCAAAGCTAGGCCGGCCCCCACCTCCCAGCCAGCGTGCCAAGGTCAGGTTTGTCTAACATGTCCGCCAGCTACAACGCCTGTCTGACGTGCCCCAGCCCCTCAGTCCGGCTGCCCAAGCAGCTCAGCCCAGGCTAACCAGGCCTTGACCTCCTGCTCGCGTCTGACCCCAAGTCATCCAGCAGGCCCACCTGCTGGCGTGTCCAGCCAGCAACTCGCCACCCAGCCTCAGGCCCAAGTGTGTATGAAACAGGCCTTGCCCATCCAAGTTCCAGGTGCAACCAGCAGCGTAGTCCGGCTGCCCGGCAGCCAGCAACCCACCCATGGCTTCGCAGCCTCGTGGCTGAGACTAGCTTCAGGCCCAGCCCAACCAGCAACCCACCTCAGCCCAGCCTGCCCAGCCCAGGCCCCGGCGCATCTCAGAGGCCCACCACCAGGCTCAGCCCAGCGTGCCAAGGTCAGGTTTGTCTAACGTGTCTGAGACTCAGGCCAACGACCAGTCTCGTGCCCCGGCTGCCCAAGCAGCTCAGCCCAGGCTGGCCAGGCCTTGAGCTCCTCCAGCAGCAGGCCCAGCCCCTTCAGCGCAGTCTGAGACTGGTCTCAAAGTATGCCAGCCTCAGGCCCAGTCCCTTAGCCCGCCTGCTGGCGTGTCTTACGTGTCTGCGACTGGCCTCAGGCCCCAGCCAGCAACTCGCCACCCAGCCTCAGGCCCAAGTGTGTATGAAACAGGCCTTGCCCATCCAGCAACCCGCCCAAGCACAGCTCAGCCCAGCCCGCCCAGCCCAAGTTCCAGGCACGACCAGCAGCGTAGTCCGGCTGCCCGGAAGCCAGCAACCCACCCATGGCTTCGCAGCCTCGTGGCTGAGACTAGCTTCACGCCCAGCCCAACCAGCAACCCACCTCAGCCCAGCCTGCCCAGCCCAGGCCCCGGCGCATCTCAGGGCATGCCAGCCACTAGGCCGGCCCCCAGCTCCCAGCCCACCAGCAGGCTCAGCCCAGCGTGACGGCTTCCGAACTAGCACGGGCGGCTTCCGAACATCGAACTAGCACGGGCGAACTGGTGCGGTCACAAGCTTTCAGTAAGATTCGGACCTTCCCAACACTGGATTTCGGTGTTCCTGACCCTTCCCTCAAACTAGGCTGGGCCGAGGCGGGCAACGCGAAGCGTTTACAATTAACCAACTGGCCAAAATCAAAAACAATCCAAGGTGATGCTGGTGAAGCTTGCTTCTTTCTTCCCAAAATCCAAACTGCAGACCTTGCCCAAACTCAAGTTTTCTTACATGTCTCTTGTTTAAAAACTGCCCACCATCAAACCCACAAAGGGGTAGTACTTCAGCCCCCAGCCCCCAAATTTTAAGCCCAAGACTTTA
>CAUJNA010003666.1:287500-398739 GCA_963377175.1 Effrenium voratum | reverse complement strand
CAAAGCTTGAAGCTGAAGCACAACTTGCTTGGAGAGCTGGCAGCTGCTCCAAGCTCGCTTCTTCATGCTGGCTAATTACCTCATGCACACCTGCCTCAATCTCCTACCAACCCTCTCTCAAGCTGGCCAAACTCCAGCTGGCCAAAAAACCTCATGCAAACCTGCCTCAAATCCTAGAAACAACCTCTCTCAAGTGGGCCCCAATGACCTCATGCAAATCTGCCTCAAACTCCTACTAACCCTGCAGCTCTGCTTCCTTTTTGCTCTCAGCAGCTGGCTTCTAGCTGGCTGCTACTGGCAGCTGCCTGCTAGGCTTCAGCCACCTCCTTGTGATCTTTCTTTTCATCCACCTCTCCTTCAGGCTCTTCTTTTCCTTCAGGTTCTTCTTTTGGCACATCTTCCAACTGTTCTTCCACCTTGTCTTTGACTGGTTCTTCTACGTTCTCTTGTATCTTCTCTCCTCCCTCTCCCTTTAAATCTTCCAGGGCCAACTTCTCTTTTTTGTCTGGAAACATCTCACTGAGATCTGATCCTGCAGGGAGCTTTGCAACACCTACCTGCAAAACTCGGTCGCTCTTGCTGCCTACCTTTTGCATTGCTACCTTCCTTTTTGCTACTGTGGCTGCTGATGTCTCCAAACCTCCTGCCCCCTCCCAGCCAGCCAAGGAAGAGGCGAGGGAGAAAGAGATGAGAGAAGGAAAAAGGAAATGAACAACCAATACTAAATCAAATCTAAACTCAGTAAATCAAATGCAAACTCAAGTCTACCAATACTAAAATCAAATGGAAACTCAAGCTCACGTGGCATGCTAATTTCCAAAAGCTCCAGCATTACCAAATCAAATGGTAAACTCAGCTCAAATCTCCAAGCATGCAATTCATAGCATACTAAATCAAATGGAAACACAAGCTACAATTCTCAAAAGGGAAGCTTCCTGCAATATTAAATCAAATGGAAAACTCAAGTTGCACAATACTAAATCAAATGGAAACTCAGTTCCAAATCTCAAAAGGAAGCTCCTGCAATACTAAATCAAATGGAAACTCAGCTCCAAATCTCAAAAGGAAGCTCCAGCAATACTAAATCAAATGGAAACTCAGCTCCAAATCTCAAAAGGAAGCTCCAGCAATACTAAATCAAATGGAAACTCAGCTCCAAATCTCAAAAGGAAGCTCCAGCAATACTAAATCAAATGGAAACTCAAGTCTGCCAATACTAATTCAAGGTGCCCCCATCGTTGGGGGGGGGGGGACCCCCGTTAACTAATCCTAGGTGGACATTAGACACCCTCTCACTTTCTGAGTGGATCGGTCAAACACACCAACCAAATCTTCTACATGCCCCTAAACTGGTCCAACCCCCCCCCCTCGAGTGACGACCCCCAAAAAAAAACGGGTTTCCAGAAACCAAAGCCGAAACTGAACCGAAACCACTCTGAAATGGTTCCCCCCCCAAGGAAAAAAGAGAAAGTGACGCAAGGTCCAGGAAACGGAACCCAGGAAGTGGCTGTGGGCCAAAAATAGGTACCCCAAATGGACCCCTAAGTGGAAACATGGACCAAAACCTGCGGCCCCCTGCTGGTTTAATTGTGACCCATACCCAAGCAGCTTTCTCCCCTCCCCTCCCCCCCCCAGCCGCCTGGCGCAGCGCCATGCCCACCACCTCCGGCGGAGGCTGCCCTAAGCCCGGCGCCGCCTGCAGCAGCGCCTGGCGCAGCGGAAGCTTCGCGCGGCTGCGCGCGTGGGTTCGCGCAGGGCAAGCGGCGCCGTGTCCAGGTGGAGACCCCAAAGTGGCAAACGTTTTGTTGGTGTAGTGCCAGAATTTTGGGTGTGGCTCCTGGTTGCGTTTTTTTGTGTAGTTCCTGGTTCTGAGGCTTACCGAAGTGCCAGATTTTTTGGGGTGTGGCTCCTGGGTGTGTTGGTACCCCCTTTTATGAGGTTTTCAAGGGAAAGCACAGGGAAAACCGAGATCCAAGTTTTAGGCGTCACCGGGTCGCCCCAAAAAAGTTACACCCAAATAGGGGCTCAGGGCTCCGGCTTTGAACATCTGACGATACTGTGGGCCAGTTAGCAGGTCCCATCCACGTATTTCTTAACTTGGCAGCCACAAGCTGCTTGAAACCAGAAACGCTCGGGGAAACCAGGAACCCCTTCTAGATCCAAATCCCCAGCTGGAGGCATCACACAGCGAAGTTGATGAGTACAAACTCTTGCGGCCAGAGCTCAGAAATCAGAGCCTGGGTGGACCTGTGTCAAAACCAGGAGCCACCAAATACGAGTTGCAACTCATGAATGTCTCGTTTGTCCCTTTGATTTCAGTACAGTTTGCTTGTTGTACTACTGTATCCGTTCGAGTCAGTCGAGTTCTTTTCGCAATCTACAAATCTCACAGGCGACCATCGTGAGCGTTTTTTTTTTTTTTTTTTTTTTTTCGCAATCTACAAATCTCACAGGCGACCATCGTGAGCGCCTAAGACACAAGAATGGGGTTGGAGGGTACTTGAAACATGAAGTCATGATTCTAGGAGAAGCTAGCAATTCTTTCGCCCTTTCTCCTGCTTCACGTTTCCACTCGTTCGAAGCCCCCAGGTACAGAAGGTGCCTCTTCCCCCTCCCCCCACCCCAACAAAGATGAACATAGAACTCGGATTCGGATCCCGTGGTTTTCGTTGGCCGAGGATCCTGCTCCCTGCATCCTTCCACCAAAGGAACGCACACCGTGCATGGCAGGCGCCTCTATGATGTCCTCCGGCTTGACATCGTTATTTCCTTGGCTGCGGGTAAGAATTCGGCACACACATGCACAAACGCTCTCGGCATCAGCTATGCGTGCAGGGGCACCCATTCACGCACCCAAGCAAGGGGCGCAAGCAAGCAAGGACTGCCAGGTTGGATGCACAAGCAACCTCGAACATTCCCTAGACGGGGTCAGCAAGGCCAACTCTCAGCACATCCTTCGACCCCGCCACGTCAAGGGCAGTCAGCTTTTAGTCCTGGAGAATGTATTCGTGAAAAGTTCATCTCACTTCCCGAGTGAAGCGGGCAAGACAAGTCCAAACTGCTTATTTACAACAAAGACCGTCTTCCCAAAATGTATAGAGTCCAGGAACTCAGGAAGTGAGTAATGGCAATGTGGTTTGCTGACAGCTGTGTATGAGTTGAGTTGGAGACCCTGAACATTATTTAGCGGGATTCAATGTCCAACCACTTCTGAGCCTGCTGCTAAAATGAACGGCCAACTTCCATTTGCTTAAGCCGCCTGGCAAAACATCAGAAAATATGTCCAGTCGCGAAACACCAACAGTTGAACATTCATTTAAGCAAATGGAAGCCAAACGTATCCGGTCATCCTTCCTGGCTCTGAAGCAAGGCGCGTGCACGCAGAGGCATTGGCGAGGAGGAAGCGCCAGTTGCCAGATCTGCCTCCACATAGCCTCCTCAGTCAAACGCTGCTGCTACAAAAAGGGGGGGGATCCCCAATCCAAATCCGCACTCCGTACAGGAATGCCACCACAAGAAGGAACCACTGCCACCTGGCGTGAGTTGCAGAAGGATGGATTTAGATCACCCCAGCTTTGTTTTGGGTGTTTTTTGTCTTGCCAAAAGGACCCAGTTCAACGCATACGGCTAAAGAACTGATTTTGAACCTCAGACGCCAAACTGTCCAGCTGTTGCCATCCCTGCATTCAGGGCCCAGCCTGAAGGCACCGTGCTGTATTGCTCGGCAGCCAGTTTGGCTGTCATTATCTCCTTGAGGCGAGTCTGCCACTTGCACATGAAAACAGCTCAGCCACGGCGTGCTGTCTTTCACAGAGTCCCAGCTTTCAAGTTCCGTGGCGGTGACAAGGGGGGGGGTGCTTCTTGGATCCATAAGCGCGTGCAATACGAATGCGAGCACTTCAGCAGCCAAACCAACTTAACTGCAACAATCCCTGTTCAGAACACGGCAGATCTTGACCTCAGAGAGATAATGTCACCTTGCAAAAAGAATGCAGACCGCGAAACCACCGGGCGATTCACAAACAACCAAACAACTTGCCCTTGCCATGGTAAATTACGGCCCCCGTTTCAACATTAAACTTGAGTGTTGCTTGGTTCACCTTCACCGTTTGCACGAGTAAGGCCTACCTCGCGGCCTGCAGAATTTGCAAGGCAACACGGACTATCTTCAATTCAACAGCCGGGATGTTTGTGTGGAGCAGCGTCGCAATTCACAAAGCCAGCAAGCACAATGCCAACCTGATAAATACACAAGCAACATGCACAAATAAGCAAACGACACACACACACACAAGCAGACAAATAGGAACGCCCACACACACAGACAAACAGACACATAGCCAGACAAACAGACACGCAAGCAAGCAAACCAAGCAGGCAAATGCAACTCAACAACACAACATCACCAAACACAAACAACGAAACAAACAAAAGCAAGCAAGACCTCGAGGGTTCCCTTGCGGTGTGGCTTGAACCCCGCAAGAAACGGAAAGCCAGCCAGCCAGCCAGCCAGCCAGCCAGCAAGCCAGCAAGCCAGCCAGCCAGCCAGCAAGCACGCAAGCAGCAGAAACAAACAGACAGACAGACAGACAGACAGACAGACAGACAGACAGACAGACAGACAGACAGGCAGGCAGACAGACAGACAGACAGACAGACAGACAGACAAGCAGGCAAGCAGGCAGGCAGGCAGGCAGGCAAACAGTCAAATATGCCGACAAACAACCAGACAAACCGACAGACAGATGGAACAAAAAAAAATCACACTATGATCATGTGCTTGTTGGGCTCCATACTCATTTGGCCCTTGATTTGTGGCCATTGGAGTTGCTTATGGACATTCACAGCCACATGGTGCCCGACGTAGCAGGTGCAGGGTCACCCTTCTCCTCCTTGCTCGGCGTTCGGGCAAAGGCTTCTTGAAGCGCCTGCGCAAGTTGCAAGGTGTGGATCCTCCTTCTAATCAGCGTGGAAAACAAAAAAAAGAGTTCTCGCTGCGTGCTGCAGAGGGGCAAAAAACAAGCACTCAAGGCCAACTCGCCCAGAACCTATTGCTTATTTGTTGGCTCAAGATACCCCAAAGGGAGCCCCTACAAACTAACAGAAGGAATAGAAACAAATCACTCGTTCGTAGAAAGATCTCCTTTTGTGAGGGGGGCTCTGTTTGGAGGCCCCATGGAGGTGATAGCCACTCTCTCCTGGGTCAAGCCTGATGCTCATCCATGCCCACGACTTCCTGGGTACCTATTAAACGTGCTCAGGATCTACACAACTGCAGGCGAACTTCAATGCTTTGGTGTTCCACTGGAATGGTCGACCCAAAAAGTGAAAGCCCAGTAGGTCTGGATAACATTAATGCATCCCCTTGGGTCTCCATTTGGACAAGTTGCCGGCTGAGCACCAAGAAGGCCTACGTGCCCTTTGTAAAGGGAACCTTTTCAACGGTCCAAAATTACCTGGGGTTTGATTTGATTACCACCCAACACAATCCATGTAAAAAAAAAAAAAACATTAGGGCTTGTTTGTGGGTGGGTACTTCCACTAACACATCAAACTTCTGGGAGGCTGCCTGTACAGTCCTTTTCCCTTTTGTAGGGATGCCATAACTTGCTGCGACAAGTAGGAGAGAGAAATGGAATGAACCGTTTTGGGATTCCCTGAAAGGACACCACCAGTTGCATGGTTTTTCTTGCGGTCATTCCATTTCTCAGAAACCCTGCTGAGCACCAGCAAGCAAATGGGTGTGCCGTTTGTTAGGTTGGACCCCAAAATGGCTCCGGGTTTCCTTGCAGTTGCCCGCAAAAACAACAAATCACAAAAACCGGGGTAACAACAAGATACTCTCCCTTCCACTAACATGGCACCTGGCAAAGGGTCCCTTGAAAAGGAAACTAATCTTCCAGATACCCTCCCACAGGTGCTATGTTTGTTGGAGGAAGGGTAAGTAGTTGACCAAACTGGGGTCCTTGGTTCCCCTTAGTTCCCCCGTTAGTTCCCCCCTGGTTCCCCCGACCAGCCAGCTCAGTCTCTTGACCCCGCGGCCGACGTTTTGTTTTTCCTCGCGGAGGAGCGCCCTGGCCTTCTGCAGGTTCTCCTCCGTGGCCGGAAGGCCCGCCGCCTTCAGCGCGGCACCCACCACCTGGCGCACGCTTTTCGGCGCTCGTTCGGCGCTCGGCGGGGTTGCCGGGGTGGGCGGGGTGGGCGTTTGGCGCGCCCGGGCCGTTTTTTGCACCCCTCTGGTGGGTGTTTTTAGGAAAACCACCGCCTTTGGTGGTGTTTTAAAAGGGAAACCTGGGGGGTCCACCAAAAAAAGACACACCCATTTGGGGGGTCTTTCACCATTTAGAGGTGACACTATAGACGTAGATTGTGTTGCGATCTGCTTGCAGCCGGGTGCTTTGATGCAGTTGCATTTTAAGGGGCCCTCAGAATGACTTGTGAGATGCGGGGTTTTCCTTTAAACCACCAAGGAGGGCAATGCTGAGGGCGTCACTTCCATGGACACAAACAAAAAGTTGGAAGAATCTAGGTGCAACCATAAAGTGCATGAGCCGATGTGTTCTTTTGGGAAAAACCGCATGGCACCGTTTTTCATACTTGGCCAACCAAAAACCTCCAAATCCAAAACCAACACCAAAACAAACAAACAAAAGCCAAAAACCCTGCAACCCCCCTCCCCCCCCCCCAAAAAAAAAAAGCCGCCCCGTCAAACTCGGCGATTTTTGCAGGGCGATTCGATGTGCTAGCCATACCGAAAATGAGTGCCGCTTCCGTGGAGCTGTGGCACCCGAAGCCAACTGCATTTGCCCAAATTTGAAGGCATTACTGTGTTTGTGTTATGTATATGTACAGAAAACATGTGTAGAATGTGCAAAGCAGTGGATATACATATGAATATTTATAAATATGTCAAGCTCAGGCCGAAGTAAGTCTCACAAAAAAGTGGCTACATCCTACTGCTTCAGAAGCAAGCTGCAAACAATGGCTGGTATCCCTCGGCGGAGATGAGCAGGCGAGTCAACATCCTGCAGGATGCCAGCTGTTCGGCTAGGTGCTACATGGGCGGGGGGGACATTCCGCCAGGATCTGGGCAAAAAGGCAGAAGCTATGGGATTTGTTTCACCCAGCCAAGAAAAACCACCTGGCGCCCAAAACCCTTCAGCACGGGGCATCAACAGGGCCTCCGGAGGCGGCCGCCCAGCATCTGGCGCCACCTGGCAGAGTGTCTTCACCACATCCTGCGCGGGATGCCGCCGCTTCGGCCGGGGTCTTATGGTGTCGCCGAAATGGCGCAGAAGGCCCTGCCGGCCTTGGCCTTCTCAAATGCACGGGGCTCCATATTTCCTCCAGAACCACTCCGGCAGCCGCACAGTACAAGTCGCGAAGAGCCACATGCAGGGACTCTTATAGAATTTGAGCAAACCCTGATTTCTTGTAAAAGACCTGCCCTTGAATTTCGTTCCTGGTTGCCACCGCGAGAAAATCGGATCTCCAGAAAACATTCGAACGACAATTCTGAACATGACCCATCAAAATTGCAAACTTTGAACAGCCCAGCAACATGTTGTTCACCAACATAGATGTTCCGCGCCCTCCTGGCAAATGGGTCTCAAAAAGACTGAACAAAAACATCTGACATAGATCCTACGTCATCCTGCATCCTTACGGCACGTGCCTAACGTATGACAAAAGCGCGCACGCTGCCCCCTCCCCGTCCTCCGCGCTGGTCGGCAAAGTGAAGCTGGCAAAACGCAGTGCGACAGAGAAATCGCGGGGATTCTTTAACTCCAGAAGCTTCAAACACGCGTTGAGAAGGGCAAAAGGCACCTCTGATTGTTACCCTCCCACCCTTGTTACAAACGTAACCTGACGTTCGGGACCCGGTCCCTTTAAAAGGAAAATGGTCCAAACCAGGACCCCCCGAACGTCAGGTTCCATGTTTAATTGAAAGTGGAAGGGTAAATTGGCCCAAGAAGATCCCATTGCAAGCCTCACCATGTCGAACTATTTTCCGCCTGATGGCAAGGCTCCAACCAGTTGGTACTCAAGTGAAGGTGATCAACATGGCATCGTATCTGTATAAAGGTTCAACGGCCATACTACGATACTTGCCGAAAACCTGTAACAAGCTCCTTTGGAAAGGCTGGACGCCAAAAGAGACTGCACCAAGTACTGCGTCCAGCGTCCAGCATGACGCAAAGGTGCCCAACAAATCACGCACCCCCGGGCAGGCAGTCAAAAGCAACATTAGTTGCCAACAGGTTGGGATCTGTTGGTGTGCTTTCCGAGTAAGATGTGCGCTTGCCTTTTCTGACATTTTCTCGGGCAAGCATTGCTTGATTTCTCCCTGGGACGTCATTCATTTTTTGCGGCTGGCTTCACATGGAGGAAAGAAAGCAGCAGCGCCTGAGTGATTTAACGTGCCTTGCTACTGCCAACCAAAAGCATGCGCAACCTGCGAAGCTGGTAACTCGAAGGTCACTACTGGTAAAGTCGACCCATTCGAACCACCTGCCAATGCATCCCAAGCCACGCCACAACTCACAAGTTCCTTGGTGCTATCGGAAGGCCGTGGTTGCAAAGGGGAAGCAAATTGACAAAATGCACCTTCCCCGTCTGCACATCGTGAACCCCGCCCCCCCCGACACCCACTATCTTTTTAGATGCATCCTCGTTTGGGGGACCCTGTTCCATGTCCCCTGTTAATTTGCATGTGATCGTCGCGTGCCGTCGCGCCTGCCGCGTAGCGCTGCCACATCCGGCATACTGGCACGCATGCTCTCGAGCAAGCGCATGGCCTGCCGGAAGAAAGCTAGGTCAGAATTACCACCACCCCCACCACCGCCAGCACCAGCACCAGCACCAGCACCAGCACCAGCACCAGCACCATTCTGGTTGCGCCGTTGAATCAATTGTGTCAGAACCAAAACCTTGTGCTCAACCAAAGGCAGGTGAATACTCAAAAGGGCAATCATGTCCCACCTATGCGCAGTCGGGACGGTCCCCGACTAACCTCATGCCCGGGTTTTCATTGCGTGTTCTGGTCATTCATTGTGGCTAATCAAGCCTACGCTTGCTCCCAAGCTCTGAATTCAAGAATGATGTGAGGCCATTGATCGGGGATGCCGGCTACCTTTTCTTGTTGGACTGCCGGAAGCGCCACATCGAGGGGAACGCACATGGCCAGCCAATATGTAAGAACGAATTGATGTGAGCAGATTGATTCCCCATGATCAGCCAAACTGATCTGAAAGGCACCATATGCAACCACCATTTGATTCTGACCCAAATTGTTTGAGGCGGCTTTCGAGGAATCACGATCCGACAGCATCCGACTGTTGCATGTGCTGTGCATCCTGCATGGCACGAGAAATTTGACCATATATTGTTTTGATGGCAAACCACGGGTTGCTTTTCCATTAATCGAATGTGCCCAAGGCACCGAGCGGAGTCTGCCTGAATCGGCTTTTTCTTCATCTGTGCCAGCGCGTTGTTGAACGTAATTGCAGGCGTCGACTTAGCATCACGGTGCAGGAGTACTGCTCAACCCATGTGAACCTTACAGAGAAACGAGCCCGGAACAAGAACACAAATTCCCAGACCTGGCCAGCCACGTCCTACCCAAGTCGGACCAAACAACCCTCTACATTCCTGAGAATGTAGATAGAGCTGGCAGCGAATACTGCTTTCAATTGATTGACTAAGGCCTCCACTGGAGACTGGTATTTGATCTCCTGCTAAGGCATTGCGGCAATTCCCGAGTGCGATTTGGACTGCCGCTCTCGCGTTTCGAAATCGGCTAAACCAGCAGAGCGTTGATTTCTTAAAACAAACACCTGCCGAATGTCTGCAACCACGGGAATTCTTCTCAACCCATCCATGCGCAAACTTGTGTTCGAAGAACATGCGGCCCCAGCCAGTTGTATCGAATCCTGTTTGGGTCTTCCCCTTCTCATGGAATCTTCGGGGGGGGCTGGGGGGGGGGCTATCCCAGGATAAGCCCACAACCCAGGGATAAGCCCCTAAGACATTCAGGGCTTAAGGGATAGCCCCCCCCCATAGCCCTTGGGGGTCCATGATTTTGGGTGGGGAAACCTCCAGCGCACTCCCACGGTCCGGCATGGGCCGCTCCGGCCTCGGATCAAACGCGCTCGTCGGCGCCCAAGTCTGGAAAGACCAGAACCCTGACAGCCCGAATCTTATATATATATATATGTGTGTGTGTGTGTGATGGTTTTTGGTCAAGCAACGCTGCTTTTTAGGGTTGTTTGTTTAAACCCAAAAAAGCCAACGATTGCCCGAACATTGTTCGGTTTGCCTCCAATTGGTGGCTTGGAGCATGGTGGTTTGGTGTTTGGTGGTGGTTAGGGGGTGGTGTCCCATTTGCCCTCTATAAGAACCAGGGGCTCAATTTCCGAAATCACAATTTGCAGATTATGTAAATATGATTTTCGTGTGTGTTCGGAAACAAACATGGTTTGAGCCTTACTACATGTCGCTTCTTTAAACGCTGCTCACAATCAAACCCGCAAAAAAAAACAGGCGGGGGGGGGGGAGGGGCCCAAGACCTTATTTCTGGCCCCTAAGCAAGGTCTTGTTGCCTGCCCCCCCTCCCCCAATCAAACATTCTCAAAAGGAAGCTCCCAGCAACATACTAAACCAAATGAAAAGTCAAATCAAACAAAGCTCCAGCAATACTAAACCAAAATGGAAGCTCAAGACAAAATCTCAAAAGTCATCCCCAGCAATACTAACCATCTACTTTTACCCATTGAGCCCCTGAGTATGTTCCGGAATCCGAAGTTGATAGTCTGGGCTGTCCTGCGATCCCCTAAAACAGTTTAACTTTTAGTGATATATATATATATATATATGGACACCCAACTGTTAAAACAACTAAAAACAGCCCAAACGCCAAAGGAACAGGACGGTTGGGAATGGCCAGGTATCGTGAATTCTACTCCTCTGACAAAAGTGCCAAGTCTTCTTGCCCGTGGGCAGGCCGGCTGTCGTAGCGCTTTGTCCTGTCAGTGAAAAACAGCATTAGTTGCATCCTGGGGCTCCTCCTCAACCGCATTGCAATAGCCAGCTCTGTCACAGAAATGTCAACTTCCCTCTTCTTGGCAGTTTTGGAGCCGGGTGGTTTGGAGGCGTTCCGGGGTGGTTCTCATTTACCTACAAGAACCAGGGCTTCAACTGCCCAATCCAAACCATAATCAAGGGTTGCCGGCTATGAGCGCCTGAGGCCGGTACAGGGACCCCTCACTGCCGCTGTCCGGTTCCTAGGCTCGAAGGGCCTTTCGGTGGGTAGCTCTTGTGTTGTTTTTCCTTGGAGTCAAAACCAGGTTACCCCGAGCCTCAAGCTGACCAAACATGGGGAGCGTTGTCTTTTGGCTTCAGAAAGCCAAATCTGGACCCGCGTTTCAGGGAAGTTGATACTCTTTTCCTTCCGCTTTCCGTTCTCTATTCTTGGCCGTCCTTTCCATCCCTGCCATGGTTCAATCCTTCCACGCTCCCTTCCCTTCCCTTCCCTTCCCTTCCCTTCCCTTCCGTTCCCTCCCCTCCCCCTCCCTTCCTTCCTTCCTGCCATTTCATTATTCTTTTCTTTGGTTCTTTCTTTCTTTCTTTCCATCTTCATTCCTTTCTTATTCCGTCCTGTAATTTCCGTGGAGCCTGAAAGCCCCATGGCCGCAAAATGATGGCGTCATGATGGGTGGCTTAAAAGCCCACCCCACGCAATTCCACGAAAGGCCTCCGCTTAAAGGTGGACTCTTGCATTGTGTTGCTTCAGAACAAGGGGTGTTTGTTTAAAAATGCCACTTGCATTGCGGGACCAATTGATCCAGAATCTGTCTGGCTCCCTGCCACCACATGTGTCTGTCTGTAGTTTGAGATGGTCCTGGTCCCCTTTTCACCTGAGCTTGAAGGGAAACCAACAAGAATGCCACTCACTCGGGTGATTGCACACATGCCACAAGGTGGCGCCCAGTTGCAACAAGAATTGGAAGAATATTGCTTTCCGGGTCGATTCGATTGAGACAATCAACCAAACATACAGGGACCCTATGAAATATGAGCTTGTAAATAGTCATGTCAAGGCAGTTGAGTTTCTCGGTACGCTATGCAGTGGCCACAAAGCGACTGAAGAAAACGAGTGGAATCCACCGAACCTCCAAAATGGAAATAATCACCAAACCTTCAATAACCATCGGAAGAAAAGGGCACCCATTGTTCGTTTACTTTGAGGGAACCGCCCCTCTCCCCCAAAAAACCTGGAAGTAGGCGCTAGCTCAGGCTCAAGCTCGCGCTGGGACGATGTACTCCTGCGCCCCGGACCGCGCGCGCAGCAGGTCCTGCAAAGCGACACGACCTGACAAATAAATGGAACCATCTCCACTACCTGGACTCTCCGTCATTACCCAGAATATAGGGGTCATGACCCCATCTGAAAGGGTCATGGAGACTCCAGGTCTTGCCCTTTTGGACAGAACTTGGGATTTTGGGCATGGAATCAGCAGTTGTTGGGGGGTGCTGGTTTGGGCTGGTTTGTGAAGCTCAGAAGCTTCCGCTCTCCTGTTTCTTATTGGGTGTTGTTGGATTGACCCTTTTCAGGGGATCCGGAAAATTCTAAATACATTACAAAAGGTGACGCTGAGGAAAAAGCAACGAAACGGGGCAAAAGGCAAGCGACAAGAAAAGCGTTGGCATAGAATGCCGACGTGCCTTCCCCCTTCGGCCTGGCAATTTGGAATTTAGCAGCCCGCTCCCGAGGGCGTGCTGATGATACCCTGCAATGCATGTCTTCGCAGCCTCGGAAACGTTGTTTGTTTGAATGTGGGCAGCCCCTTTTCTTTTTGTTTTTGGTTGGCTTGCCTCAAAAAGGACCAGGCTCCTTTTTGAAGACAAACCTGCTTCTTCTTCTCTCTGGCAGCCATGATTTCCGTCACCAGCACGCTGGTAAACATGCGATGGGCTTGAGGCAAAGCACTAGCAACTGGAGCTTGTGGCCCCGAACTCCTAAATGATCTGCGCCTCCAGGCTGCTTAGCCAAGGAAAAGCTCAATAGTCCCAGCTTGCTTTGTTGGACTGATGATCCTCTTGGCCCCCCGAAAGCAACAGGATTAAGTAGGTTACGGTTGAGTGGACTTTCCAACTTTTCGCACACCTTCTCAATTGCTCCGCAGTTGGCGTTTGGCTTGTCCTACGAATCCACTCCACACAGGGGCATACATCAGCTGCTGCGCAAGCATCAAATTTCGTCGAGGCTTTGTAAACAGCGTCCACTCATTCCCAGGCCCTCTTTCCAACAATCATGGACGTGGACGGGAATTCTTTTCAGGAGAACTCTGGTGTTCAATCCCCCTGTCAACTTCCACTGTTGGGCACGAATAAGGAAACTAAGAGACCCCACACCACAGCTTCGCGGAAAAAAAGAGAAGACGAAAAACAAAAAACGCGCCGCTCAAGCCTCACGGCTTGGGTTGCCACCCCTGGCGCCAGCAGCCTGGCCAAGAGACTGGACAGAACGAGGAAGGCACCTCACATCATCAAACCTCCATTTGCTTTAGTCTTCTGGGAACAATATATCTACACACACATATATATATATATATATCTGTGTGTTTTTCCAGTAGTGATAGACTCCATTTAAAACCAACAGGTAAAATAGAACATAGTCTTAAGCAAATGGAAGCAGAGCGAGCTGAAATTGTACGTAAGCGAGCTGAAAGGCATCGCAGGTATGGCCACGGTTTCTGTGATCGTCATGCAACCAGCATTCAGCGTGGGAGCGGGCATGACTCACAGACCACACGCACAAGCAGCCCTGTGCCGGCTGCTTGTTTTGCAACTGTCGGGCCATTCAGTCAAACCAAACTAGAGCAATACGAAATAAATGGGTGTGACCTTGTTTTTAAGGAACCCCCCTCCCCCCACAAAAAAAGAAGAAGGTGGTGCTTGTCTTGGCTTCCCATTCAAACCACAAAACAACTCGACCAAAAAAGGGGCACCCACATCTCCAGGCAGGTTTCTGTAACAATCACCGACCACGTTTCTCTCGCGCCGGTCCTCCTGCAGAGCCCTGATCAAGTTCCTCAAGCTGGTCACCAGGCCCCTCCAAACTGGCTTCCGAAGCTAATGTTGACCCAGGATTAATAAACCCGTCCCATTATTAGGGGGGTGTTCCCTCCAAAAGTGATGAATCCCCACTAGAAGGGGACAAGGGGTTTATTAATCTGGGGTTAGCATTATTGCCTAACCAACCTCCCTTTGGCTTCTGACTTGAATGTTCAACGGAATCAGAGAGGGGGGGTGTTTCTTGTTTCAATACACCCAGAAGCCATGCCAAATGCACCCAGAAGCCCTGGAAGCGCCAGACAGGTGGATCCATCTGGACGCAAAATATGGCAGATCCCATGACCCCTTGGGAAGCTGGGCTTCCTCCGTTCAGCCGCCGATCCATGTGAGCAAGTTGTGAATAGGCTCAAAGCTGGCATTTTTCTGGACGGGGGCACATGGTGGAAACTGTCCCAACCAGGAAAAAGACCAAAGAAGAGTCTGGCAATGGAAGGGAGCTCAGGTTGTCCTGAGCTCCGAAGCAACGCCGCGTGCCGAGAATCAACCAATGCCGAGAGTCTGGTCATTGGCTTGGACCCCCGCTGCCTGGCAAGAGGCTTGTGCACCGTCAAGAAGCTGACGTTGAGGTTGAGGGGAGTGAAGCTTAATCAGTTGATATTCTAGGGTTAGCTTCCAATTCCATTCTTTCCAGGGATCCGAATCTTTTCAGGAAACCATCCAAAACCCAGGTTGGAAACAGATCCGGTTTTTGAAAAGAACGCTGGTTGAACAGAATGGAATCAACCCCCTAGAGATATCAGTTGCTCATGGCCGTCACCAAAAGTTTGCCGGGCCCTCTGCTCCTTGCTAGGAAAAGGGGCGTTGATCGGCTTTGATGCCAAGCGCAACCATAGACTTGCACGAATGGCATGCAAATTTTGCAACATGTCCAAAGCCTGAATTCAGGGATCCCCAAGTACAGGACCTTTGCCCTAATAAGCTCGTTTTCCCCCCGAATCGGTGAGCTCGCAATAAGTCCCCAGGCCCCAAACGCTTCGTCCCAAATCAGCGGTGAGCCTCAAGGACTTCGGGCCTTCGGCCTTTACCTGACTGAGGGGTGCTGGAAGACGGTTTTTCATTTAACCTAAAGACTTTACCGAAATGGACCAAAAAGGGACAGCCGAAAGGTTAAAAGGTCGAATTTGAACGACTGAGAGCAATATGGGCTTGTTCAATGGCAAATGCGCATGAAAGCGTGCAGCAAGTTGCAGCAGGTTTCTGATCCTCGTCCTACTTCAGATTAAAACAAAAAAACAATGAGTCCCTGATGTGGCCATGGGACAATGAATCATAGCTCGTCCCCCCAAGGTTCCTCCCAAACTGACTTAAAACCACTGCATGGCGCGACCTGCAACCCACTCAATGGTTCCCACTACCCCCAGTTGTTTGATTGTGGCCATGGCTGTAGTGGAGCCCATCTTTAATCACGAAGGTTTCGACGTTTTGGCGCCTTCAATGCAGCCCCAACAATCTCTGGAGGCGGCCGCCCGGCATCAGGCGCCGCCAGAAGCAGCATCCGCACCTAGAGGGTTTGCAGCATTGGCAAAGGCGGCCTGCTGGAAAGGTAGATGGCCCTGGTAAATGGAACCAACCTATCTAAACCAGTGACATCCATTTGTTAACCAAACTCATTTCTACAAAGGACGCCTAGGCACATTGGGAGGTGGCAACCGCTCTGCTTGTGGGTTCCTTTTGTTTTGCCTTGAACACCGGCCAGCAAATGTGTGCTCACCCAGCTGCCATGGAAGATTCCCCCCTCCCCCCCACCCCCGAAAAACAGGCTAGTTATGGTCAAGGCAAGGGTTGCCGCATGAGGTTTGCGCTGAGACCATACCCAACAAATGAGCACTGGGGGGGTCTACCACACCTCATGGCATGAAACGCAAAAACATCACTCAAGATCCGCGCAGCTGCTATTTCTGAGGCTTCGGGGCTCATGAGAGACTGGTAGATGGCGGTTCTGGACGCTTTCCGTTTGGCATGCCAAGTGCGGGCTTGTAGAGTAGTGGACCTCGACATGTTTTCAATAACTAGGTCTTCCAGTAGAGAGGTTAGACTAAGGGTGCCCCTTCTTTTTTCTGTGGTCTATTTTAGCAGGGGAACCCTCCCCACAAAAAGAACTTGTAGACTCTTCAAAGCACCACATTGGTGCTACTGGTACCTTAATCGCGAACGGTGCATCCTTTACGCCGCATAAGGATTAGTGCCAAAATGGGAGGATTGCCCAGCTCCACTGGGCAGCTCCCCTCAGCAGCTGATGGGAGTAGAATTGATGCCACTCCCACAGCGAGGGAGGAATCCTCCCACCTCACCGGATGCCCTCCCGGCATCATGGGTGAGGAAGGAAAGTAGCGAAGATCAGCTTGATCAATTCGCTTTCGACTGAGGGGAAGACCCGGTTCTCAGTCGGAAATTGCGGGTCCGGATGAGTAAGTTCATCCGCCCATGTGTTAAAGTCGCGCTTCACATGCGACGGTCCTAACATGACCTGGTGGTCATGCAGTGTTAACACAATTTCCATGAGGATGGCCGCATTGGGCATCCTGCGAGTGGAATCGTTAAGCAGGGAGAAAACGTTTCCCTGGTTATCACTAGCAACCAGAATCCTAGTGTGAGAAGCCGAGCCGGCTGCACAAAGCAGAACAGCCCTCACCAAAGGAGGAGGCCGAAGAGCTCCAAGGCCGCTATCGCCCGCTGCGGGTCCCCAGTAGTGAAGGCCCACGGCTCGCCCTCCGGTGTGATTCTGTGTTGGAACCACTTCACTCGGGACTTGTCGGGGTTGGGCACGTCCGAGCACCAACCACCAACCCATGCATGGTCCGCCTGTTTGCCAGCTCCCGCATCAGATGCCCCCGTCCATGGAAGTGTGGGAGCAAATGGAGATGCCAATGGGAACCTCTGGTTGAAGAGCTTCCCCAGAAGGATGGCCAGAGCACGAACCAGTTTCGGTGGCCTGCCCGAAGTGGTGCAGGCCTTCTTCCAGCTCCAGAAGGGCTGGAGGAAAGGTTTCGTCAATGGACACGCCGAAGTAGCCCATTGAATCCGGCCCAGGGCTTGTTCCACCTCCTTGCTGGTAAAGATGTCCCCCTGGGCCAACCGTTTGAGAGTGGCCAGGATTATGACGTGCTTGACTGGAGCCAGCAGCACACAGGGCGTGATGGGGTCCACCACGAATCCCAACCAGGTATTGACCGGGGAGAGCGCCGTCTTCTTCCAAGAAAGCGGGACTCCCAGCGCCAGAAGAGTGGCCAGGATGGCTGTGGCGTCCCAGTCCGCCCTGCTGCATCTGAGGACCCAGCAGTAGTCGTCCACAAAAACTAAGTGCCAGTCTACCTGAGGGAAGATGTAGTACAAGAGTCTGAGCACCAAGGATGCCTTTCTTCCCCAGTACAGTTGTGCCGAGGCCATGCCGTACGTGCCCACTCTATTGACCCACCACCGGTTCTGGATGCAGGCCACCTGGTATTTCCAGTCTTTCTGGAGCACTTTTATGCGCCTGTGGGCCTTGGTGACATCCGCCTTGAGGATGATGAAGGTTTCCCCCTGTGTCGGCGGCTGCCACGTCAGGGGTTCCCCCCTGCTCCCCCCAGGGCGTTCCGTGCCTGGGGGGGTTGGGGGGAATGGGGCCCTCCTATCAGGGCCCTCGGCACCTGGGAGTGGCCCCTTCCCTGAGAGTGTTGACCGCGGAGAGACGTCCAGGCCGCCGGAGGTCTCCATCATCCGCCTGCCCCTATCAGGGCCCTCGGCACCTGGGGGCAGGCTGGTGCTGTGGGGGTCCCTCTCAGGGCCCTCGGCACCTGGGGACTGCCCCTGCACCGGCTGGTGAACATCCCGAGGTTCCTCATCAGTCGGAGTAGATGAGGATGGTCCGCCGCTGTCCTGAGCCAGTGGATGGCATGGAGGCAGTCTCCAACCATCGGTGCGGTGGTCTTCTCCTCCGTGTGAGCCTGGATGTGTGCGTTTGCTCCCCCTTTTGAGCCATCATAGATCGTCCTGATCTTGTCCGACTCATCAATCCCTGCAAGGGGGCCCGGGCAAAGTTCCTCCGGTTTGCAGCGGCACCTCTCTGCCGCCTCGGAGCGAGTGAAGGGCCCGTCCACCATGTCCAAGGCTCGTTCCTCGTAAAAGGTTGATTCGATTTCCTTGGCAAAGAGTTCAGCCGTTGGGTAGTTACCATGAGCCACTGGCGGGGGGGGATCTTCCCCCAGCCAGGCTTCTCCCTTAAGCTCCTCCTTAGTGGGCCAAACTCCCGGGGAGGTCAAGGTAGGGTCCGAGACTCCCAAGGGGACCCCCTCTTTCAGTGTTAGGGGGAACTCCCAATCAGGGTCACCTGAAAGGGATGCCAAGTGCGACACTAAGTCCAGGAGGAAGGGTTGTCCTGGGCATCGTTCATGGAGGTGCCTCGGTCCTAGGATAGCCCGCAGCTCTTCGAGGTCGGCTTCCTGGAAGGGGTGTGTGGTGGCACCTGATGCCAGGGACATTCGGACCTTGTCAATCCAGGGACGGGTAAGGGTCATGATCAGGGCGCCCAAAGTAGCCAATGGGGAAATTCTCCGAAAAGGGGGGTTGAGCCTCCCTGGGGAAGGTTTTCCCCCCCCATCCCTCAGGGGGCGTGAGCGGAAGCCCAATTGGACAATCGCCGCCCGGTCAGTGAGGTGTGGGACCCTGAAGGCGGGCAGGCATTCGGGGCGGTCCAGGACCTGGTCCCCCTGTCCCTCCTTCCCCAGTTGTTCCGCATCTCCGGCCATCGGGGGCATGGGAGATGGGAAGTCTGGGTTCATTGTTCCACGAGGGCTTACGGTGTCTGCCTCAGGGTGGAACTGCCCGTGCAGGCGGGGCTTCGGGGCGTTCTTGCCTCCGGGCTTTGAGCCTTGGTGTGATGAGGAGGGACCGCCTCCTTGACTGGGCCCCCGATTTTTTCGGGGGGAATGGCCCTCCGAAAGGTCCGACCCCCGCCCCTTAGGTGGTCCCTTGGGGTTTCCCGGAAGTTGTGAGGGGATCCGGATGTGCCCCGGCGCTGCGAGTGACACAGCGATGGCTTTGGCCAAGCCTGCCATCATATCCCAAGGGTATCTGCTAAGAGTCGAGGACTTGTTGGTGCCCACATGTGACTGATGCGTGCACCGCATTTGATCCCAGTCCTGGATCGGGAGATCCGTGGCCAGCGTAGTGGCCTTCTTGACCAGCTGGCCCAGGCGGCACTGGTCGAAGGAGATTGCTGTCAAGGAGTTCTCCTCCATCCAAAGCTGCCCCTCCTCTGTGATCCAGAAGGATGAGCATTCCTTGGCTTTGGGCAGCGAGCTGCTCACCACTGGGTCCTCCGGGTGTTCCAGGAAGGACCTGGGCCCTGGCAGAGAAACCGCCGCTCGCGAGGCCCTTGCCAGGCTGGTGATGTACATCTGTCTCAGAATGAGGATGCTGTCATCGTCGAGTTGAGTCTGGGCGGCCTGGTCCAGGTGTGGAAGGCCCCAGAGTGTCTCTGGAGTGCGCCCTCGCACCGGGGTGGGAGCCCCCGGTTTTGGTATGTGGCGCAGGAGGGACCATGTCCTGCAGTTGGGTCCTCCTCCAATGAAGACCACTCGGCCATGCTTTGCTGCCGTGCAAAGAGCTCCATACAGCTCGGGTTGGAGCATATCGTGGTCCCCCTTGGGTCCAGACCGTAGGATGTCTACCGCCACCACCATGCTGGAAAGGTGTGGGTAGTTGGCATGAAGACAGCTGTCCAAGGAAGTAGGGTCCTCCTTGCCTGCATAGAGCAGGACAATGATGGGCCCACTGGATGGAACTTTGGGCGATGTGCCCTGTGTCCATCTCAACCGCTGTACCAGACGCTCAGGGATGTTCTCCATCCACGGGAAGATATCCAATCCCGGTGACGGCTCCGTTGGACTTGTCAGGGGGGTAGCTGAAAGGCGTTGGCCCCCTTCATTCAGCCCCACCGAGCTCTTGTGGAAAACCACCGGGTCCTGCTTGATGATGTTGGGCGCCGGAAGTGGGATCGGCTGCCTCCTGGGAGTGTCCCTTGGCGTTGCGGTGTGCTGCCAGTTATCCGGCACTCGGGCCTTCTGGGTGCGGCCCCCCGTGTCAGGGCCCTCGGCACCTGCGGGGAACCGTCCCGTCCCCGCCCTATCAGGGCCCTCGGCACCTGTGGCTCGGGACTGAGGCGCCGCCGGTGTGCCGGTTGTGTGGCTGTTCTGATCACGGCGAGGGCGTTGTACACGCTGGTTCTGCCGCCCCCATCCTTGGTCCGCCGAGGATGGCCGCCACCTGGCCTGTCCCCCCCCTGTGTCAGGGCCCTCGGCACCTGCAGGAGGGGGCTTCTGTGCCTGCTTGGGGCGTTTGCGCCCCTTCTCGCCCCCCCGGGCCTTATCAGGGCCCTCGGCACCTGAGGCCTCCCGGGGGGTAGGGGTCAGCGCCCCTAGTCAACCCGGGCAGTCCTGCGGGAGGTGGTCCCCCAGGCAGATGCGGCCCATTGCCAGGATGAGGTTGCACTTGTGGGTGCGGCCGCAGTTGCCCGGGCAGCGCCCGCGCATCCAGTTGTTACAGAACTGGTTCCCTTTCGGGTCGGTGGCTGCCTGCTTGCTACCGCCCCGGGACGCCTGATTGTTCAGGTGGGGGGGCTTACCCTTCCCTTTGTTCCCAGGCTTGCCCTTGGGCTTCCCCTTGCCCTTGGACTTGTTCTTGCCCTTCTGAGGTGGTGCGTAGTCCATGGATGTCCTGGTTGGTGGGCGGCCCCTGGAAAAGGGCTTGATCTTCTCGTAGACCTCACGTGTCCAGAACAATGTGTCCTGCCTGACCGACAGCATGGCCGCCTTGAGGGTGTTGCCCTCATGCATCTTCTCGTGAATCTTTCGCCATGCGTTGCGTTCGGCAATTGCCAGGACGTGGTCCTCTGGCGGGGGAAAACGGCCCCCGATGTCCTCACCATAGAACCACTCGTACCAGCTCTCCAAGTCCTCCCGGGTGATGTCGAACTGGCCGAACTGCGGGAACGAGAGGACGCACATGAGGAGGGTGTTGCGGAACACCGCGTGCATCCTCTCGAGCTGGTGGCGAGTTTTGGGCTCGCCCCGCTCTTCCACCTCATCCTCCCGGTCCCAGCCATCAACCGTGCTCTTCTTAGTGGTCTTCCATGGCCGTTCTCCTGGCTCCGGGAGTGCGCTTACCAGGTATTTCATGGGGATGAAACCGATCTCGCCTCCTGCGCAGAGCTTGAACTGGCGCTTCACCAGCTGGTCGCTTCCTTGAAGGGCCAGCTTGGGTTTGGTGAGCTTGGTCTTCTCCTCCCAAACCCTCTCCAGCTGTCCCCGTTCGCACGAGACCGTGAGATTCGGGGCGGTGTCCCCGGGCGTGTGTGGCCCGGGTCCCGCTGTTGCATGCGCCCCAACTCCCATGGATCGTTGAGCCGCGTGAACCACCTGGAACATGCGGGCCGCGATCAGCCGGGAGGTCACATCCGTGTAGTGGTGGTTGTTGGGGGCGAAGCCCAACTCCCCCGGCGCCGTCTCCCTTGCACGGTCGGGCGAGTCCCACCGGGTCGCGAGGTCCTCCATCGAGACAAAGCCCTCATCCGACAGTGTCGCTTGGATGAACCACGGGATGCCCTTGAGGACCATGAGGTTCCTGGCGGTCTTGTGGAGCTTAGCCACTGCGTCCGTGTACACTCCAGGAACTTCCTGTGGTGGTGCCACCAACTCATCTGGTGTCGCCGCCATGGTGTGGGTGGGCGGGATTTCAAATCACAAGACAAAAGATCAAAAGGTCCACTTGAGCCAAAATGGTGGCCCAAGTGGATACTTATTAAGAGTCAAGACAAGCGACCACCTACGGTTAACGCTTTAGCCCAGACTCTTCAAAGCACCACATTGGTGCTACTGGTACCTTAATCGCGAACGGTGCATCCTTTACGCCGCGTAAGGATTAGTGCCAAAATGGGAGGATTGCCCAGCTCCACTGGGCAGCTCCCCTCAGCAGCTGATGGGAGTAGAATTGATGCCATCCCCAACGGACGGATCGCATCAGCTGCCAATACCAACGGACGAGCTGGTCGTTGGGGAGGTCCTCCCTCCACGTATGCCGTGTGGTCCCGTTGTCGCATTCCAGGGCCCTCGGCGCCTGTGCGTCCAGCGGTCCGGCTGCGGTCCACCCGGTGCGGACCCCGTCAACCCGCCGCCTGGGATGCCGGGGACATCTCAGGGCCCTCGGCACCTGTGTCCCCTGGTTCGCCGGGGCACTGGCCCCTTGGGATAGGGGTGAGAACATCTCAGGGCCCTCGGCACCTGTGTCTCCCCCCTCCAGGCCCCTTCGGGGTTGCGTGTCAGGGCCTTCGGCACCTGCGCTCCCCGCTGGCCGCGGGGCTGGGCCCCTGAGGGGTGCCGGGGAGGGCGTATCAGGGCCCTCGGCACCTGCGCCCTCTCCCCCTGCCTCCTTGCCTTGAGGCATGGGGGGAAGCGTATCAGGGCCCTCGGCACCTGCGCTATCCACCCCTCACTCAATTTCCGGGAGGACGACCGCCTCCTTGTCCGACTGAGTGTCCACGCTCTCGTCGGTGTCCGAGGAGAGGGAGATGGAGGCCTCGGAGTCCTGTGCTGCGTAGGGCTCCACGGCCATCCACGCGTTCGGGAAGGTGAAATGCCGGAAACATCTGGTGCATCCCAGGTACACCTCCGGCTCCGCATGGAAATCCTGCTCCGCCAGCTCCGAAATCTTGAGCGGTCCCGGCCTCCAGCCGCACCCCACTGTGACTCCATCTGTGTCCAGTAGGTGCATGCTGTAAGCTTTGGTGGGACCCTTTCGGGCCGTGGTGGCTACCACCGTCAGTGGACCCCGAGGCGGGGGCACCTCATCCGCCGCCGTCTTGGTGATGGCCGGCTTGTTGGCGGGGATCACATCCCAGCTGGCATTCGAGGGCGGTGTGTCCGGGACTTCCTTGAACAAGGCCTTCGGTGAGGCCGGGCACTCCACCTTGTCCTCCCAGTCCTCATGTCCGAGGTCGACTCGGACCGCCCTCCCTGCCTCGAGTTGCATGGACAGGAGCTTCTGGAGGACCTGGTCCCAGATGGAGCACACCACGTGTCGCTTCTCCCGGGTGTAGACATCCGCCGTGGACTCCTTGAACCAGTTTCCCAGGTACTGGCGCTGGTCCCTCGGTATGTGCGCCTGGAATGCCAAATCCGGCATGAAGACCCGGAAGGAGTACCATGAGAGTTCAGCCACGTCCTTGACTGGCGCGCCCTGCTTCCCCAAGGCGTCTTTGAGCCACCTCAGGGACCTGTCTGGGGTTCCTGGGCGGGGGATGAAGCCCGTCCTGTCCTTGTTGATCGTGGGGATCAGGTAGTCCATCTCGCGGAACTCCTCCGAGGCCCTGAATCTCTTCCACCACCGCTCCAAGGGGATCCACCATCTGGCCCCCGAGAAGGAGAACAATGGGGCGATGAGCGGGACCGGGTTCCGTTTGATGGCCACTGCCGACGTGGTCTTCGTTTGCCAGGCCAGCAGCTCCAGGGTGTTGCTCGTGGACTTGACCGTCTGCGGCGAGGTGTGCTGCACGTCGTTGAAGCGCGCACTGCAGGCCAGGTTGAACCTGGCCATCGCCATGATGTACCTGTCCACTGCTTTGGTCAGTTCCGGGACCCGGTTCTCCGGCGGGGCCCCTTCTGCCCCTTGTTCCAGGGCCCAAACAATTGCCCGGGTCGGAACCACCGCCTTGCGCTGTGGCTTGACCTGGGTGTCCACCAGCGTCTCCTGGATGGCTTTCCGCTTCTCCAGGAGTTGTTTGTGTTCGTCAACGTTGAGCATGCCGAGTTTAATGGAGAGCCACTTTAAAGTGCCCCACCACTTCTGGAGCTTCGCCGGGGTGACCTCCAACGTGACCGCCTGGTTCATGAGGTGCCGGACGTCGCCAGCCGTCCAGGGGAGGTTCTGGAAGCCGATCTTGCGCATGCCCTCATAGGCCAAGCAGTGTGCCCGGATGGTACGGAACCGGGCATCACCAAAGAAGTGGCCAAACTCCTCCAGCTCCCTGGCCCCCATCACCTGGTGCATGTAGGGGATCTGGTGCCGGAAGGGGATGAAGTATCCCAGGAGGCGTTCCAACCACCTGGCCCTCAAGTGTTGCCAACGCTCTCTGAGATGTCGGCAATTGGGTTTTGATCTTCCCTGGTTTCCAATGCCGCCACTTGTTGGCCACTGCCAGGACATCCGGGGCCTCAATCGATCCGGAAAGGATCCACTCTTCGCGGTCCCGGATGGCCTGTTCCATTTCCAGTGGAGAATAGGTGTGCGATTGCCTGGCGCCTGCCGCACGAAACAGAAGTTGTTGCAGGGTCTTAGTAGCGAGCTCCAAATCCGCCTCCTCCAGCGGTTGTGGTTGGGAGCCGAGCATCCTCGCGAGGATCAAGTTGTAGGTGTCCGAGGCCACCAGGACGTGGTTGTCGTCAGGTGCCAGCCCCACGATCCGTGTCCACGGCCGGGTTGGCGACCTTGTCCTTCTTGACCCATTCCAGGCAGCACGCCACGAGGATTTCCCCGTCCGACTGCACTGGTGCAAATCCCAGGTCATGCAAAATCAACTGGAGCGCGGTTGGCGCCCCTAGGAAGGTCGTCCCAAACGGGGAAGGGAGGCGGGGCCTCCACATCATCATGATCCACTCGAGCCGGGGGCTTTTTTTTAGGTGCCAACCCCAACCAAACAACAGGGGGGGGGGCCCCCCAAAACCCCGGAAAGTCAACCCCGAAACGGAGGGAACGGGGGAAAAAGGGGGGACCCAGGGAGCCGCCCCGAAAAGGGAAAACCAAACAAGAGAGGGGAACCAGGCGCACCCCGGATTAGCCCAAGCCGCGCCAATTTTCCTTGCCTGGTGCAGGTCTGGGCCTGCGCTGTTCCCTGGGGGGGGATATCAGCGCCTTCGGCAGCTGTCCCACCCCCAGGGTGCGCTGCGCATCCGTTCCGGATGGCCGCGGTTCTGGATGATGTGCCGGAAGATGGCGTTGTCCCGCATCGTCACGCGGCCCTCTTCGCGATGTCATCTATGCGCTTGAGCGCAGCAGCCTCCGGATTCCGCAGAATCAGCTCCCAGATGGCATTGGAGACGTGGCCTGTCTGGGTGGCCTGGCTGAATCTGAATCTAGGCACCTTCTGGTCCACGATGGAGACGTCCCGCAACGGGGCCGAGGGCTCCACCCGGCGGTAGTACTCCAGCCGCTCCTTCACCCAGCGGTTGTAGAGGCCCTCCGGCGGCTCGTCCAACACCAGCTGCAAGATGGCCTTGCCGGCCCGGATCTGGAGGAGGCGGGTGCCCCCTCCCCCGGCACGCCAGTACCCCTTACAATACTTGCACATGTAGCCCCCCCGGGTCTCCCCTTTTGTCTTCGGGATGAGTTCCCACGGGGTGACGGAGCTCAGGACCAGGCCACACTCCATGTGCGCCCAGAAGACATGCTTCATCTCCACCGGATAGTTCTTCTTCCGGTAGTCCTTACCCACCACGCCGTGGACGTTGTCCGCCGTGATGGGGGGGTAAACGATCCCCTCATCGCCCTCGCCTCCCCTGGGGCGGATGTCAGGGCCATCGGCACCTGTCCGGCACCCAGGGGCGGAGGGGTCCAGGCCCATCAGCTTGATCATGTCGTTGGTGTAGCCGAGCTTGCGGTAGATGGAGGGGGCCACTGAGTCGGGGACTGCGCCGACCCACCACTGCTTCGTGTTGCAGCGCCAGTTGACCTTCACCTCCGCCAGGGCCCCCGGGCCTCCAATGCGGTCCATGAGGGCCTTGTACACCTCTGGGAACTGCTGGAGGCTCTCCACCGGGACCGAGATGCGCTCGTCGCATACCGCCCGCAGGATCATCTGCTCCTTGGAGTCCGCCACGTCCTGGACCGGGAGCTGCATCACCTCCGCCGGGGTGTCCGTGAGGAAGGCCCGGGCCGCGAGGACCTTGCCCATGGCCCGGTAGACCAATCGCCACTCCGGTCCTGTCTGCGGAAACGGAAGGCCCTCCTCCTTCAGGAAGCACCGCGCGTCCTCCTTCAGGGTCTCCCAGCCCTCCAGGCGGGTCTGATTCTGGGCCTTGTTTTCGGGCCCCGCTGCCTAGGGCCCTGCAGCAGTGGCAGAGACTCCCAGACTCCCCAGAGCTGGCGCAGGGTGTAGCTGTGCCCGAACATCCCCAGTAGGCCTGGGAGTGTCCAGGACGAGATCTGGCGAATCCAGTGGAAATCCTCGGCAGCCCAAAAGATGGATCGCAGGTCCCCAGGGTAGGGTCGGTCCCCCGCCTTCACCTGCTGGTTCAACTCATCCACGGAGTACCTGGCCCAGGGGAGTCCACCCACCTGGTGGTTCCTGGGATGCGTACCCTTCTCCAACGCCTCCGGATTCACCTTGGTGAGGTTTTCCGCCCAATCCGGGACGTGTACCGGGCCCGGTCGTCGGACCCAGCGGCCCGCAAAGATACGGACCTCTCCGACCCGTTTGCTCATCATCCAGCGCAGGACCGAGAGCTGCACCTCCGGGTCCTTGGTGTCCAGGCCCACCGGGGTGGCGGACGGCTTGTCAGGGCCCTCGGCACCTGAGCTCGTCACGCCAGAGCCCGAGGCTGAGGAGATGGTGGGCGGCCTGTCAGGGCCCTCGGCACCTGGGCGCGCCGCACCAGAGCCCCCCGCCTTTGGCATGGGGATCCCTGCCAGGTCCGGCAGATCTGACAGGAGGGCCGCCGGGAAGGGATTCCTACCCAGCGAGATGACCGCCTTGGGTTGAAGGTAGGAGTCCGTGAGCGATGTGAGGTCGTCCATACTGAAGTCCCTCCATGCCGTTGTCGGCTCGAAGACCCCAGTCTCAATGGCGACCCGGACCTCACTGGGCCACGCACTGAAGGGAGGCGCGATGGGCGCTAGCATCCTGGTTTCGAGGGCGCCCTTCGCCTGTCTGGCCTGGTGTTTCGCTTTCGCCTCCTCCGCGGTGGTCTGGGCCTGGAGGAGCTCCGGTGTGGGTCTCCCCCAGTCCGCACCCAGCTTGTCCAGCAGCTTCTCACGGAAGAGGTCCAAGTCCAGGTTCTTCAGGAGCAGGCCTCCATCACCTCCTCCGTCAATGGCCCCCCCTTGAAGTTCGTGGAGGACTGCCGCGGAGCGGTCCACCGCTTCCACCTGGTCCGCCTTCTTGGCCTCCTCCTGGGCGATGGTGGTGGCGTTGAGCCGGGTCTGAATCTTGAAGGCCTTCACCGCAGACGGGTGGAAGGCTCTGCATTCCTGGCCCTCTTCCTTGTCGCCTGGCAATGGGGGCCTCTCCCCCGGTGGGGCCGTCAGAAACTCCTCGTCCAGCTCCATGGGGCAGTTCCTGATCACCGCCCGGACCGAGGAGGGGACGAAGTCCGAGAAGCTGGCCTGGTCCGGGTTCTCGCAGGCCATCGGGTCGGTGGCCAGCTCGCTGACGTCCACCGAGGCACTGAGCTTGAGGTCGCGGGCCCGGTCCGTGTCAGGGCCTTCGGCACCCGCGGACCGGGCCGCCGTCCAGACCGCATTGCCCTGGTCATCCACCGTCAACTGCCAATGCGTGCCCGCCATCTCCAGGGTGGCCGAGTTGGTCGCCATGTCAATGGGCTCCGTCTTCTTGCCGCACCCCATGCACTTCGTGGCGCCCTTCTTCACCCAGGGCATGGTGCAGCAGGGGCAGATCCAGGATGTGGGCACCTTGCCCAGGGGGCGGTTCTCCAGGCCCCCGTACCCCAAGCCAGCGCGCTTGCCAACCTGCTGTCCCGGGGTGCTGAGCCGGGCCTCATGCTCGTACTTCATCTTGGCGATGTAGAAGGCCTCCACAACGCGCTCCAGGCCCCCCTGCTTGAGTTGGGGGCCCTCAAAGCCTCGCAGGAGCCGCTGGACGTCCCTGGCCTGCAGTCGGCGGAGCCTATTGGCCGTGGTCGCATCGAAGCAAGGGAAGTTGCCCGCCATCTGGTCGTCGCTGAACTGGTAGAGGCCCTCCGAGACCTTGAGGGCCTTGGTGAACACGCTCCCCCCCGGCGGGGGGGCTGCGGGGTTCTCATCCTCCTCCGAGGACGCCTGCTCCTTGACCTTCGCCATCAGCTCCCGGCGCCTCTGCCACTTGGCGTCTGCCCGGGCATCCAGGCGGGTCTCTTCCAAGCGGGCTGCAGCCGAGGGGGACCTGGGCATCGGCAGCTCCTTCTCGTCCTGCGCCCGGAGCTCCTCCATGGGCACGTCCTCCTCCGGCGGGTTCAGGAGCTCCAGGAACGCCCCTGGGGGGCGTGTCAGGGCCTTCGGCACCTGCGCCGCCCCAGGGGCTGCATCTTCCATCGGCTCATCCTCTGCCTTGCGCTTGGCCGGGATAAGAGGGGTCTGCTCCAACTCATCTGCGCTGGAGAAGAAACGCTCGTCAGGTGCCTGAGGGACCTCGGCAGCCAAAACGGTCCATCCTTCTTCCTCCCTCTTCACGAGGCTCGCCAGGTACTTTGCCATGGAGGCCTTTGCCTTAGCCTTAGCCTCTGCTACCGCGGCACCAGCGTAGGCGGGGGCGTACATGGCTTTGAGAGAGGGGAAAGAAAGATTTCAAATCACACGACCAAAGATCAAAAGGTCCACTTGAGCCAAAATGGTGGCCCAAGTGGATACTTATTAAGAGTCAAGACAAGCGACCACCTACGGTTAACGCTTTAGCCCAAAAAAAACCACTACTGGGGGACCTAGAACAGGTAGCCCAAACCTGGCGCAGGACTCGATCCATGCGACTCCAAGTCCCCTGGCCACATCTTCCGGGCTCTGGGTGCTGGGTGCCGGCGCGGGAGCGCGGCGCCGGCCGGAGCCTGGCACGCGGCACGCGGGCGTTCTGGCCGGCCCAACCCGACGGGCGGGAAGGGCCTTGACCGTAATGGGCAACGGGGGTGCAGAATCCACATGCTCTTTTCATATTGGCCCTATGGTCGCAGCATGTCTCATTAACCCTTTCCAGGGCTATGGGGAGCTATGGGGTCGAGAGATCTTTTCATAACATGCAGAGCCGTATGTCTCATTCACCCTTTCCAGGGCTATAGAGAAAGATCCCCCCCTAGTCCTGTGGGAAAATCGAGGGGTTCCGCTGGTGAATGGAACCAAACTGAAAACCAGTGCCGCCTGTATGCAACCCAACTAAAAATAGGAACAGGTCCAGGAATCTGTTTGCAGGATTTCACGCCGCTCCATCCCTGCGATTGGTGTGTCCGGGTCTTCTCTTTGCACCTCAACTCGTGGCTTGTCCTAATGCCTGCAGGGGTCTGCGAACGCCAGAAAACTCACGTGCTGAGTGGATGGGCCAAAAAAAATCCAACTTTATATTTCCACTAAAATTGTCTTCCCAACAAGTTTAAAGTTCATGAACTCAGGAGATGAGAAAATGCGGATGTCGCACCTGCTCGCAGTTGTTGGCTTAGCTCCTAGAGAGAGAGAGAGCGGCCGCTGCGAAACCTATCATGCATGCGGCATGCGCCAAACTACTTCGACACCGCTGAGTGACATCCCCACTGCCAGCAAAGGCACACAGTGGTCCAGTGGATTGTCGTGGATGGGACGTATGCAGTTGGCAAGCCGCAAAGCATTTTGCCCAGCTCTACCGAGAGGAGGTCATCAATGAAACCCTCAACAAATGAGCGCATGTGTTAGTCCTTTCAATCTGCGAAGTGCATCACATTGGGGAACACATGTTGGTTAGCGCTAGTGAGAAGGAACACGGAATCAACCATGTCCCTGCTGATTTTTGGCCGTGTCCTAAGCAAACAAATCCAAATGTTGAGAGAAACCAATACCACCTTAGTGCCCTCAAGAACCTCCCTCCCAGCGGCTCCGACGAGGCCGAAGTCATAGCTGCCCAACTTGAGCCGATACGCGGGGAGCCAGACAGCCTAGAGTCGCTCTCCGAAAAGCGGCTCCCATCGCATCGTAGAGACTTGGCCCTGTGAAACTGAAGGAAAGCCCATTTTCTACCCTGCCCAAAGGCCCAAACAACTGAAACTCGACGAGAGGCTGCCTTTCACCTGCGTTTTCGCTCATAGGCCCCGGAATGACCCTGGAATCGAAGCTGCACCCAAAGCCAGGGACTAGAAGCACATTGTGGATGATTGAGGCGAAAGCTTTGTTGAGTGGTGGAACTCGAACAAATGCAGCCAAGAAGTCATGGCATGATTGCATCGCCGACTGTATGAGCTATCCGTTGAACGTTCCACTGGAGTCATGTGCTTTTGTCCCACTCGGGCTTGGATTTTTTTGACATGTAGCCGGTCCTGCACTTGACGTTGAAGGAATGAACGAAAGAATAGCCTAGATCTGTGGCTTTTCATCTCAGGGAAACCTAGAACGCACTGCAAAAAACAGTGCAACACGACATTGCCCTTTTTCAGTCCCGTCAAATGACATTGCGGGTCCGGGCAAGCCCCCCCGTCTACCCAACATGTTGCAAGACTTGCTGGGAAGACCTGCCATTCACAGAAGCCTTCTGGGAGCTTCCGGCTGTTCGTCTGAGGGACTGTACCATGAACTAAAAAGGAAGGGCCTGAAAAAGTGTGCTGAGCAGCCTGAACGAACCTCTTTCGTAGCCCAGAAGATCAGTGAAGAAGCCGCTTGCGCGTTCATTTTGTTTTCGGCGGCAGCATCCGAGCCAATGCTCAGTCCGACGCTCAAAGTCAAGGCGCCGTGATGGCAAAAAGGACTTGCCCCGAGGTTCCTTAGATTCCCGCAGATATAATCTTTGTGTCCAATGCCCCTTACCTGGCCCGAAAACTCAAGTGGCACATGATTCTTCTAATCAATATTTGTCTCCAGCTCTATGTTCAACCAAAGTTGACCTAATGCTATGGACGTCCTCCCCCCATCCATCCAACATGTCCATTGTGAGCGATCATTCATTGGCAGCCCGAGGCTCAAGCAAGATGGAAATATTCAATTCACTTTCACCCGTCTCATTTCAATCGCTAGCCAAAGCTCACCAAGCTTTCAAGAGACCATCCAAGGGTACAGGAATCTGGCAAGCGCTTGGCAGTTGGTCCAAGCCGAGACTTTAGAATGCAGGCACTGCACGTCCTGCCAAGCCCTCTTTACTGGGGCCCTTGAAGGGAACAAATTGAGGGCTTCTCAGAATTCCGTGCCGCAGTTTCCCTTTCAACCACCATTTGGAGGGTAATTTGGCCCCAGTTTTATAACAAAGCTCAGTTGCCAAAGGAACAAGCTGGGATCAAAACCAGAGGGTCCTCCAGACCACATCTGTCCCCTGGCTCACAAAGGCGAACAATCGCAGGGCTTGACAGTTGCATGCGTTGCCTACCTGAAATTCTGCAACGGCTCATGGCTGCACTGAGCCGATATTGTTCAATCGATCGAACCGGGCGCTTCAGGGCCTACACACCCCAAACCCTCTTTGGCCTGAGTTGACCAAAGTCATCCTCCAAGTAAGGGGAACCAACCCCGATTTCTGCTTTTGATAATCCCGAGGAGTCGCAAAAAACTGGGTTCTGTGGACATCATCTGCTTGGGGTGTTTCGTTGTCCACATCTTAAGATGGGTGTCGCTGTTCGAGTTTCGGCCGTGAAGCACCCAGCGCATAAAAGCCAAAAACCGCGGGGTTCAGCGCTTTCGGGCGCTTCTCCCTAGCCCTGAGAATGGGCCAGGGCTCTGCAAGCCCCCGACCCACGGTCCCAGCCCGCCGGTCGCTCGCCGGTTGCCCGCCGGTCGCCTCAGGCGTCGTCGTCCTCCTCCTCCTCTTCCGCGTTCTCGGCGTCCTTCTTCTTCTGCCATCCTTCGTCCTTGCCTGACGAGTCCCCATGGACGGAAATGCGCACAACAAACGATCCAACCAAAAAAGCCAACAACACAAAACCCAGAAAGGTACTTTCAGTAGGGGTGAGCTTGTTCTACGCCCGGACTGGTGAGCTCGCTTTTAGAGGGATGTTCTCACCCATCCCACTTTGATCTCTGTGGCATGCCAATACGCTTTTTTCATAGCACCCCCACCTACCCCCTGCTGGTTTCCGCCAATGACCTCCACAAGGCCTTATTGGTAATCTAAACCTCTATGAGGCTCGCTTTCCGCTCCCCAGCTACTCACAAGGTTAGTATGGACCTCACATAATCCCATCCGTTTTCAAGGGTCCTTGAAGCTTCCAGGTTCATTGGCAAAATTGGTTGAGACCATCAGACCCTCGCCCTTGTCAAAGTGAGGTCATTTCAACAATGCGGGTGTCAACAGGTATGAGATGGTGTGCCCTTGTCAGGGGGGGCGTAAAAAGCCCAAATTGAACCCGGCGTCACGCCAACGCGCCTCCCAAAGCCACCCAGTGGTCTCTGGCGGAGGCCCGCACCACCACCACAGGGTCGCCGCACAAAGCGCGGAGCTCGTCGGGGGGCGCCCCCGTCTTGTGCTGCTCCCTCAGCACGTGGATGGCCGCCAAGCGCGCCTGCCGCGCCCACAGACACACATACACACACATATATATATATAGACACGCATGCACACACACACACATATATACATGTATATATATATATATATATATGTATATGCAGTTTTCTCCCTTGTTTCCCTTCTGTCCTGAAAACCACTGCATATACTAGGGAATAGCTAGGTTCTTGGAACGATGCTAGGACATCAACGAGATATCAACCCTGGAACGCTAGGCGCCCTATGCCCCTCTTTGGGTTGCCGCTTAATGGAAGGAAGGCAAAAGAAGGGGGGCACAAACTTTAGCGGTCTGCTCAAATATTTAGGGTGTGGAATCAGACATGCGCAAGACGTGGAAGAGTATCATCCAGAGGGCCACTGAAGCAAAGGCAAGCTGTTCGTTGCCTTTGAACAGCCTCATACTTCGGTCTGCCCAGCCGGTTTGGGATTTGATTGCGGAAATGTCTGCAGCAAGTGTTGCAAGACGGCCGCAATTGAAGAACCACAAGACACAACTCATGCTTTGTTCCTAATGCCAGCCTTGCCCCTGCCCTTCCCGCGACACTCATTGCTTGAGCAAAGAGTGGTCATCCACAACCCCCTCCGGTGTTTAACCAACCTTTGGTTTTCCTTTGACAGGGGCAAAGGTCTCACTGCCTAAGCCAACTGTTCCCAACCCTTGAGCCGTGCACGTCGCCTCTGGAAGGGAGGAGCTGCAGAGGCTCTGCAATGTTGATGCCGGCATGTCCCTGTAGACAGCCTGCGCAGCGTTGGAACGTTGCCAAGAGCAACCTGTCTGATTCCTTGCAGGGGAAATTCAGCCGAATTTCCAAAAATGGTTTGGGCGGGTCAGCTTTGCCACTGCAAGCCCGGCCTGAGACAGCTTCGGCAACTCCAAGCCATTTTGTTCACCTCGGAGCGTCCAAGCCAAATGGCTCGAAAGAAAAGGACCTTTGATACAACTTTCCTGCTCGTCATTCGAGCGTCATGACCCCTTCTACGGTCTCTGATCCGAGCAGCACAAGGTAAGCAGGGTCTTGATGTCGTCGCCAGAGTCTTGGAGCTTCTTGTGGCTCTGGATCAGCTGTGGCCACAAGCGGACCGCGTCTGCAGGAGAGATCCTGAAAGTTGTTGGCAAAACTTGCTTGTGCTCAGCAGGGAATGAGGGAATGACCCCTCTAAACTGACTCTAAACCGTCCAACTGATGGTTTCCTTTAAGGGGAGCCCCAGGTTCATTCCTTCATTCCGCACTTCTCGCACCAGCAAGAAGACAACTGCTGCGCGTAACCAATGAAGCTTCAACCTCAGAGATAGGCCTCGGCTGACATGAGGTGAGCCTTGTGCCCTAGGCGCCGCATGTGCTATGGCTGCTTCCAGAAGCGCTGGCTTTGGACCAAGGCGACCAAGTCAAGAGAAACGTGGTGCTTGACTTCCGCTTGCCGCAAAGAACCCCCAGAAAAAAAGCTTCCGGGCCATGTGCTTCTGACAAAGCCCAGCTCAATCAGATTAAAACATATTGCACCTGCAAATTGGTGCGGCATGCCAAGGAAAGGGGGCAACCCCGTACAAAGCCCATTGACAGTGGAACTCTGAAAAATGCTCCTGCCCGCTCCCTCACAGAATCTTCAAAGGGTGCCAAAACACCAGGATGTCCAAACGGGAGAAATAGCCATCATCTATGCAAAAGGATCTCACACCATCCCAAAAGGGGAAGTTGCTAACCACTTGACTTGGCCAAACACCCAAGTCGATGAATGCCACATGCCACACTCGATTCAAGCGTCTTGCTGAGCCAGGTCAGCGTGGTGCGAATCAGGTCCACCTCCGATGCAGATCCGTCCGAACTATAGTTTCAACCGCAATTTTATGAAGCTACCTCCTTTGGGCTCCCCTTTAACAGGGATCCTTACATTATACACTTGAACATTGCCTTGTCAATGGTGCTTCCCCTTATTTTGGTGGGAAAAGCAATGTTGCAAATGGGCAAAATGTATCTCTTAAGGAGCCCTGTTTAAAGGTCAGGGTTTGGCTGAAGCACATTTGGCCGGTTGGTCCTCAAGGAAAACGGGATCCAAGTTGGGGCGGGGGGGGGGGGGGGCAAGTTGCGACCACAAACGTAGAGAGTGAATCAATCAACTTGGGTTGGTCTCAACATGGGATTTTCCAATTTTATTTCGCGGGTCTTCCCTTTGAAGCAACTCTGATAGGGGGCATCGTCAAAAGCAAATCATACATACGACATACTGATATTTGGCGGAGAAAAAGCAGCTTTTGGCTTCTTCCAAACCCGGCGGGCCTTTCACGCATCATGAGTAAGTAAGTAGTATCTGTACCAGCTGAATGAACATTTTTCTGCGCTGTGGCCAATCGGAATTTCCCACCTTGGGGCTCTGCTCCAGGACCAGCTGCGCCATCTTCACGCTACTGGCGGTCAAGACAAAAAATGGGGGCGGGGGGTGCCCGTTGTCTTTGACTTGTACGCCTTTGGGTGTGCAGGATGTTTTTACAGCACTCCTCCATATATGGATTCGGTCTTCCTCTTGGTCTCTCCTTTGAAACCCACGCAACAACGTGTACCAACTCAAAAAAGACAGACACATTTGGACATTCTGGTGCCCTTGCACAATGCATTGCTTCCGCTAGATGAAAAGGAGCTACGAAGTCACACACTGGGATTGAGGAATCCGATGTGCCCCTAAGGTACCCCAATTCACTGGAACCCCTACCCCCTCTTCTTGCTACCAAATGAACAAGGTCATGCCTGGTTCATTGAGCTTGGAGCGGGGTACTACAGGTGGCATGAGAACAGACCTTGGCAGGGAAGATGTCACAGGATCTTGCGAAAGCCATAGCGGTTCCAACAATACTGGAACCTAATACGTTCTAATCATTAAAACTCGGTCTATGTTTCAAGCTTGTGGCAGCAAACTCTCAGTCCGAGCAAACTTGACCATTTTCCGATGTTCTGGCTCTGGTGTGTTTTAGGGTTTGTGCAATTGCTTCGCAATTTTCAGGCAGTTTTGTAGTCTTACTGCTCCCTTGGTTGTAGTAACCGAACAGTTTAGTAGTCTTCCTGTAGCGTGATGTCGTCTTCCCCGCTATATAGTTGTGTGAGAGCTGCTAATGGTTCTGTCTGCTTGCCCCATACGTCAATCAAACTTGGCATCATCGATGTTGCAAACTTATTTTCTCAACATGATTGTAGTCTTGCACTCTACACTGGCTGGTGGTTCAGTCTTGTAGTCTTCCTATGGTCTTGCTGTCTTCTTTTCCTGCATCTTCTGGTCGCATGGTATTCTTATAGTCTTCTTACAGTCCTCCCTGTGAATTGATCTGTAGTCATGTCATCTTCCCGTGCTCTTCCCGTACTCTTGCATTCCTGATTGCTCCCTGTAGTTTCGTAGTTGTCCCATTGGTTTGTGAAAGGGTCCTGTTTCCCTGAATGTCAGCCCTCATATATTTGCAAAGTGTTCTTACATTGATAGACTTATTCCTAATCAATCAAGAGCCCCCCCATATTTTACGTAGTTCATTATCTTGATAGACTTATGTATCCTAATCACTCAACTACCTAAGGACAAATCGAACAACAAGGAACGCTCATGTTCTACCAAACTACACAATTGTCCGATTGCGTTTCTACATATCTGTTGAACCTTTGTTGGGGCTCTGAATGTTTCTCAGACTTTTAGGCGTCGACCCGTTGACATTTTGTGCAAAATGCCCGCACATGCCAACAATTGCAGCCATTGTCTCACCTGCAAAGGACATGATAATGTCTTAATCTTTTGGGACTTTGATCAAACCCTGACTGTTTCACAGGCATATGGAGGCTAAGTGTTGAATGCGTTTTGCAGGGGGATAGTTCCCCTTGCTCGCATGGGATACAGGTGGCACATGGAAAGGCACCACGCAGGCATATCAGCAGTATCGGTTTGTTGCGGCACGAGTTTCATTTCAACTGGAGCGCCCTCACGTATGTGGGTATCAACAGGATGTCCATGCTGGGCTCGAATCTTGTTTTGCGTGCCCAGACTCGAAGTGCTTGGTTCAGGTTTTCTGACGCTGCACATGTCGACTTGAAGAATCAGGGCAGCGGTCCTCGAATGCCATTTCTTTGAGGGGCAATGATTTGTCAACAACCCACTTGCCCAAAGGGAATTGACCCTTTTGACCTTTTGGTTTTCAAGCGCTGGCACCAACATGGCATTGAACAAGCAAGGCCCCAAACAAGCATCCTAAGTTTGATGTGCTTTTTCTTGTTGGACCTCTTCCCCTCCCCCCCCCTCCCACTCCCTCATCCCGCAGCCACCAGACGTTGCCGCAACGTTCCCATTCGCTTCGAGGGGCTCTTTCGCATCCATGGGCTGGCCCAGAAGGCCGAGACTCGGCTCGAACTCTTCGCTGCCGCCCTGAGGCCGCAAAGCCGGAGGAAAAAAGACGATGCCCGGCGAAAACCTTTGGGGCTGTGGGTTGTTTCGGGGGAACCATCGAACCACATCTCATCATTGTGAGACTCTTTTCGGGGTTCCATGGGCACCATCACACTACATCTCATGCTCCTGGTTCAGTTTTAGGCAGCTAGCCGGGTTTGGCAGTTCACTAGACGCGATGTTTGGCACATGGACTGAGATGAATTGTTCTGAGCGTTGAGCGCGTCCCAAATGCCAAGGGCGTAGGGGGGCAGGGGAACTTCTTGCAGAATTCAACCGCAACCCCCACTCTGATCCAACCAACCCTCCCCCAACCCCATGCTTCTCCTAATCAAGGCAAAACGCGGCCTTACAAGGGGCTCCCTCAAAAACACGAAAAGGCCAGGTGTCGGCGACCAGGATCTGCGCCAGCATCTTCTGCAGGGTGACCATGAACCTTATATGGACAGGAGTGGTTTGGTTTAAACCATACTCTCAAGGTACTTCGTTCACTAAGGTTGGCTAAACCCACCCTGGGAGGGAAAGGTTTGGAAACCGAAAAGGGAAGGTCAAGACGAACCCCTGCCCCACCGAAGTGGAATTCGGACCGTTTCCCAAACGAAAGTTAGCCTTCCATGTCAAAACCATCTTTCAACTTCCATTGGAGCAAACATGGGTGAGTCTTTTTTAATGGTACCCCTTTTGTAGATGGCTTTAAACGGGCACCAAAACGAAAACCCACCATTTTGCGGAGGCTCCCCTAAAAAAGGAGCCGCCACGCCCAAGGCGTGCCGTTTTTTGCTTCCGCGCAGCGTGGTGCGGAGCTCTGGGTCCGAAGCCACCCAGCTCAAGGCCCGCTTGGCCACCTGGAGAGGTCACAAAGAGACAAGCGACGATGTGCAGAATACCCAAAATACCCGTACCACTTGGAGGTACGAGCTTTAAAATTTTTAAGTGACCTCTCCCCCGGCAAGACAAGAAAAAGTGAGCAGTGTTCTAAACCCAGTTGCGGCACTTAGTGGAAACGCACAAGACAAAGTACGAATTCTGGGGTCTAGGGAATGTTGTGATCTGGGGAACCATTGCCTCCACCCGACAAAGTGCTTGGATCACCACCAAGAACAAGCCCTGGAAGAAGCGCAAGGGGCGACCGTCTTCGGCCAAAGGCTGGGGAATATTTTAGTACTTTGTGTTTCCCAATTGGTATTTTGCCATTGCGAACCCTCCTGGAAGGCCAACATGTGGTATTTATTTTGCCGTGACCCTGGTTTGGCATGCCGCACGGACATGCCGTGACTAGAAAATTCTAGCGTTCGCAGCATCGTCGGGAGCTAGGTGGTGAATTACTATGTTCTGTTGCATTGTGGCCTTAAGTTGGTGGAGCTCAAGTTGGATGGACTAGGATGCTTTGGTCTGGGAATGATAGGGGGACTTAGGATGCTGGGTGCAAGGTGCATTTAAGGTGGCTTACAGTTAGTCGAAAGTTACTAAAGGGTTCATCTGGTTTATCTAATAGTTTAAGGTTCGTTTACAGGAAAGTTACTTTAAAATTGGTTGCAAAGACTCGTGAGCTGGTTGTGGGGTTGGATCATGGACTGGGCGCGTTGGTTGGTTGATTGGTTTGAAACATCCGCATTGGCCTGCGCGGGGGAGCGATTTTGAGCTTCTGCCAACATGATCTCCTCCATCCGTTCAGGCGAACTGAGGTTTAGGGTGGAGGCCGAAACCCCAAAGCGCTCGTCACCAGCTTCCGGTGGGGGGAAAAAACAAAAAAAGAAAACGACAACAAAAAACAACCAAAGAAAAAAAACGACAACAACAAAAAGAAGAAAAACAAAGAAAACGACCACGAAAAACCGCCGGCCTGCTTAGAAGCCTCCAGGCCCACAGACTGGCCCTTGGACCCCACCACCAGCAGGTCCACAAACTTCCGCTCCTGAGGGGGCCGATCGGAGTGAATTTTTCCGCGTCTGGGGGCCAAGTTGTGTCCACCCCGCAGCCCGAAAAGGGGACCTACAATACCTACAGTGGGATTCCATGTTGATCTAGGACTTCTTTCAGGCCTTGCAACCACATGCTGGCCAAGCAAATATGCGGGATAGCCAGGTTTAGGTCAAGCGACATCCGCAAAATTAGGCTCCAAATTCTGCTTTGAGGGGAACCCGCTGAGAAACAGGCGCTGGTCGACCCCCGCAAGTCTATGGTATGGACAGACCTTCAGGTAGGTGCACCAGCCAAGGCTCCACATTGACCTTGTTCACGACCATCCTCTCCACCCGGTCGCCGACACGGTACTTCTTCCAATCTGCCAGTGGCACGCTCAGCTTGCCATCCTGGGGTCGAGTATTTCAAGCCCTTTGATTCCTACAACACGGACTTCCTGAATTGGCCCAACATCTCCAGACGCTTAACATTGGAACTGATCTGATGACTGGAGGGCCAACTTCAAGCATCTTCAAGCTGTTGGACTGGCCTCCAGCTGTCCAAAGTGCCCTTTCCAAATCGCAACGACTCATCTTGGGCGCCGCGTTGGCGACCCCATTCTGCTACACCGATGCAGGACGACGTTGCGAAGCCGAAGGGGGGGCACTTTCGGCTGCACGGCGCCCGCTTTTTGCCCAACCCAGTCAGCCACCCCTGTCCTTCTCGCAACCAAAGTTCACGTAGACCCCGAAGGTTGCAGAGCTGTTGGTGACGGTGCCGCTGACGATGGAGCCCATCTGAGCATAGATAAGGAATGCCGCAGACTACACATGCAAACTACTCTCCCCTGGGTTTTGCAAGAAAAGCAGCTCGCAAACAATTTCAAGCCAGCAGCAAGCAACTGCGACATCAACATAAACAGCGAGAGCGACGGCGAGAGCAGCAACAAAAGCAGCAACAACAGCAAGATCAAGAGCAAGAGCAAAAGCAACAGCCACCCACACACACACACACAAACAAACAAACAAGCAAGCAAACACACTCTTACTCAACACAGGAAAACAACAACACCGAAGTGCGACCCAAAGTTCCCCACAGCTGGGTTGATCTGCACATCTGCAGCCGGATGGCGGCCACTTGGGAGATCGGCTTTCCGCCCGTGTGCTTCCAGCCGCCGTCCGGCCTCTCTTGCTGGAAGGCTGCCTGGCAACGGGGACCCCGGTTTGCTGACCTTGCAGCATTCCATCTCCTGCCTTGTTTTCGCGCTCGGTTTCCGCCGTTTGGCATTTCCACCAGGAGTCGATCAAATTCTGCGCGAGCCTCACTCTTGACTTCTCCTGGCTCGAATGCAAGATTCTGAGTCAAGGATAATTACTGCTTGACTCGGCTGAGCAAAGATTCGACTCGCGACACAGCTCAAGCAACAGGAGAATCTTTGATAATCTTTGATCAACAAGCACACCAAGTGCCAGGATTCAACCGTGCCGAGTGGCCGGACAGCGCTTGAAGAGCTCCTTGGACCTTGCGAGCTGACTTTGACATCACGAGCATTCGCGAGCAGCGACGTGCAAATGATTCAATGATGGTGCAAGAACATCGCCTCTTCAGGCCCACGCTTAGCGACTCAGGCTTGCCGTTCACAGTGGTACATTTAGTTCGGGAACAACGAAGCAATGGTACTTCAAGCTTGGTCACTGCTCGGTAGCCAGTGGACATCACAATTACAATTGCCCCAAGCTGCAGCATCCAGCCCCCCTCTGTCTGTCCCCAGGAAAGCAACTTGGCAAATATTCCACGGAACCAGAACAGCCCTCCTCCATTTTGGGCTCTATTTTCATCTGCCAGGGGGCTAACCCGTAGCATGTCTCTCTCCCTTGGCAGACGAGCAGCTCGGACTCGGTGCAGCCATGCGAGAGAAGCTTCGCCCAGTGATCCAACAGCAGTTCCTGTCGTACCGTCTCGCGGCTCTTGTTCTCCTGTCGAGAAAGCTAGACGGAGGGAAGCCGCAAGAACCTCCTGAACGGCGTGCCTTTGACACCATGCAGGGCTTCCACAAGAACCACACTGACAAGCTGAGAAAATGGAGAGCTATCAATTTTCATGGGGCTTGCAGTTGACATCAGCTCACACACCGCGAGCCACAGCTTCGGAGCCTGAACCGCTCATGCATCCGCCCCATGTTGGTCTTGAGTTCGTCTCGGGCCCCACAGACTTGGGGAGGGCAACTTCGCGAGCGAGCATGCGATGCGTGCGATGCGTTCGATGCATGCTGTCCTTCTTGAAAGTGTCGTCTGCTGGCTTCTCGCCCTCAGCCGCCGGCACATTGACCTCGAGGGGTCCATCCAGGAGCCGAACGAAGAGGTTCCGAAGAGTCTGGAGCATCACGTCCCATTCCTCAGCATCCCCACCCTCAAGTGGGAAAAGGAATTACCCTCAACGTGTATGGGGAAAGGTGGCTTTTTCGGGGGCGGCACGGCTGCAGTGTGGCCCGTCTCCCTCCACATTTGATGAGCGAGTGGGGATGAACAACCCATTTGCCGAGCCCAAACTGAGCACACCGATGGAAAAAACAAAGCTGAGCTGGTCGAATTTGGGGCGATGCCTGAGAGCCTGAGAACCATCGCAAGACATAGCCAACCTTCCGTCTGCCCAGCATCGAAGCAGCAATGCAACCGGCTTAGCTGAAAACAACTCGCCTCCGGCAATGACACGAGTACGAGCCCTATTTGGGGATCCTTTTGGTGGCAATCATTTACACGGGGATTGATGCTCACCAACCTTATCTGACGGTGTTCCTCAAAGTTCATGACCCCATAAGGCATCTCCGTTCATCCTCCTGCCCTGACTCAGCTAGCTTGAGCTCATGCGTCGTCTGGTGACAGGCCCATGTCTGGCGCGTAGCCTGCCAATGCCTTGCCGCAGCGACGCCAGGGTTGCATGGGTTGGTTTGGTGTTGGTTTGGTGTTGGTTTGGTGTTGGTTTGGTGTTGGTTTGGTGTTGGTTTGGTGTTGGTTTGGTGTTGGTTTGGTGTTGGTTTGGGGTTGGGGCCAACTGGTCTATCCCTGAGACTTTTGGCTGAACCTTGTGATGGGCGACGTGGCGTTTCTCCGTGCAATTCAGAGTCATTGCGTTGCATGCCAATGACACCCTTCTCGCCCAAAACCGCGCAGAAGCCCCCTGTTCTGCATGCTTGCGACGTCACTGAACCGCCCCAGCTTTGGTGTGAGTCATCATGGAACAAGTGATGATTCCATCGGTCGGGCGCCTCCCGATACTCCACACATTTAAGCCATGGCCAAGGTCGCATAGCCAAAAAAAAAACAGCAGTGGACAAAAAGGAGCATTTGTTTGCTGTTTGGCTTTGAAGGTGGTGTCCCCCTTCAAACTAAAAGAAACAAGGAGGCAACCCACCAGGTGTGTGGGTCAACATGGCAAGCAAACAAACAAGCTAACAAACAAGAAATCACGTAAAACCAAAACAAATAAGCAAGCAACGACTGTTCAACCAAACAAAAAAACAAGTAAGCGAGCACACAAATTGGGTTGTTTGGAGTTTGCAAACTTCGAGGTGGCTTGCTTGGAGCAGACGTGGATTGTTGCCCGCTTTCCACGACATGCTGACCACGGGTGGTCAGCATGTCGTGGAAAGCCCCCCAAGTCGGAAACTCCCGACCGACCCGAGCGCGCAACTGGATGAGTTCGCAAAAGCATCTGACAAACACCCGCACAAACCAACCGACCAAACAAAGCAAGGCAAACCAAAGCGGTTCGACTCGTTCTCACCGACCTGCGCCATCTGGCCCAAGCTCTCCGCCACCCCATCCTTCAGCAGGCGCTGCTCCATGACAGCGATTTCCTTCGCCTGGAGACGGAGGCAAGCCACGCCCGACTTTGGGTGCAGGGATGGATGGGGGGTGGAGGGGGGACTGGGGGGTGGAGGGGGGGAGGGTGGTGAAGACTTGGGGCCTTGGTTGAGAACAGTCCGCCTCCTGACTCCTGAATTTGAAGGTCGTCCAACATCCGAAGGCATAGCATAGAGCATTGGTTTTCTGTTGCGTCTTGCCTCAAAGCAGTTTGGGTTGCAAACAGCCATGTTTTGGTCACCGCTCTCGAAAGCTGGGCCTATTTTGCAAGCATCTTCCTAGGGTTTTGGGCTTGGATGTTGGGCCTGCATGTGTCCTGTTGGGCACACGCATTGGATTCGCAACGGCGCCCCGTTCCTAACGGGACATGGAACCCACACGTCTGCGATCCCCGTCCGCGAAATCACTAGCCGAGCTGCCCAAACATCCTGCTCGGAGGGACGAAGCAGCTTCACCCAGACTGCCAATGCACAGCTCAAGCAGCCTTGGCAACAAACGGGCCGGGCCCAGGACCTAGCGAATGGAGCGCAGCTTTTGTCACAATGCCCGACATATGAAGCAGTGTAGATTGAACTGGCAGAGTTTCGCACTTGCCAGAAGCCAAGCCAAGCAGCTCCTCGCGTTGGAATCTTTTGCTGTCAGCGCATCACTCCATCTTCGCAAGACCTGCCACTTTCGGGCATCGACTTTTGCAAGCTGGCCGCCCTTGAGGGGATCCGCCAAGAGCAGCGCCCAAATCCCATTTGGCTCCTTCTATCAACCTGGTTGCAATGGCTTCAAGGATTCAGTACACCGCATGATACCGGGTGGTACAACTACCTCCTACTAACAACGATCAATAGGGGCTTGGGCATGGGATGGCTTATTGGTTTATCGATTTCTGACAGGCAAAAGGTGTTCCAATGTCTTAACCAAACATCGGAAGTTTCAGGGTTCCCTGATTTTCACTCGTCGATGGTCTGGAGCGGTTAAAGGAATAGGGTTTCCGGAGACCCCCTTCCTGTTCCCAAAGGAGGCCCGGCATTTCAACACAAGCCGGTGCGTTGATTCTCGGTTGAGACATGAACCCCTTTCGGTATCTTATAGGGAAGCTCTTCGCAGATTCGCCTGAAGATTCCGCTATATGTTCGAAGATTCAAGCACAGCAAAAGAAAACACACTTGAAATGCGCCACCAACATGTCCACCTAATTTGAAAACAAATGGGATCCCCGCCACAGTTGATGCAGAACAAAGATCAACTTTGGCTTGTTCCCCCACAAACAATACAAACATGGACCACCCTTTTCCCTTTTTGCTGCCGAAACCGAAACAAATTTCTCAAACATCGAGTTGGTCGCCTCCTGCAGGAAGGTTTTCAGCACCTGACTGTCGCACTCCTCCAGCGACATGCGCCCCACACAGCTCACCACGTCCGTGAAGTTACCTCACCCGACGTCGAGACGGGCCCTGGAGAAACACAGAAAATGGATGTGGAAGTTCAGTGCGCAGGCGGAATCTAGAATGACCAACATGGTGCGTGCAGGACGAAATGTTCAGCTTGCGCCGGGAGAAACGCAAATCCGGTCAGTCAATTTGTTTTTCTGCAGAACACTCGAGCACGAGAACGTGGAACTTCCCAGTAAGCGACCTAGTGTCACACGCACACGCAGAGGCGCAAATAAGTCATACGCACACGCAGAAACAAACACACAAACGCAAAAAAAAGAGGTGCGCGCACGCACCACACACACCAAACCGGGCCACACATGAACCATGTCTACACACAGACATGTGTGTGTGTGTGTGTGCGCGCCATCTATGCAAGCGAAGCCACAAGCTAACACACGCAAACACACACACACACACACGGCCACTGGCCTCTTTGCTTGCAAGTGGCTGAAGGATACCAGCGAGATGAGGTCCGCCAAAACCCTGCCGTCGGTGCCTTCCTTGTTGAGCTTGGGGTCGGTGCGGGCTGCGAGGCGACAGCATTGCAAGATGCTCGTCAAGGCTTGCACGACATCAGCAACCTGCAAGTGGCTCGGAATGGCTTCGAACGCAACTGCGAAAGACACTGACATTCGAATGCCTTTGCGATAAGGAGCTCAACCCCAAGCAAAGGGGTGTTTTGACCATGGCAAAAACGGAAATCGGTTGATGGCTTGAACCATTCCTAACCGCAAGTAAATGGTGTTTCTAGGCACGCATGAACGCTCAGCCATAGTACCACCAAAGAATGCTGGGGAATTACACAAAGCCGATATCCATCAACCTGCAACACCGAAGCAGCACCTTCGTTGCTCACATGGAGTCCACAATCCAAAGAGCACATAGAAAGGGGCTTAGCGCTCTTTGAGTTGGGTCACCCGTTCCTGAGGAAATTGCTATGGACAAAATCCTGAGCAAGATGGGATGGACGAAACACTCGGATAAACCACCTGGTGCGAAGCCGAGTTGTGTCTATCCACAGTAAGGCCGTAACTAGCTGGGTCAGCTGTCCCGGAAAGCAAGACCCCCATGTCCTCCTCAAACCAATGGACTGCCAAGATTTTTGCCGATTCTTACATACCAAGAAAAGCTCCCAAACAGTCAAGGCGCGTTGAAGGTAACACCCCCATGTCCTCCTCAAACCACTGGACTGCCAAGATTTTAACCGATGCTTACCAAGTAAAGCTCCAAAATGGCCAAAGGCGCGTTGGAGGTGCACTGCTTCAGCGCTTGCACGGACTTCTGAGTCGCTCCAGGCACCATTGCCAGCTTGGAGACCACCTGCCGAATTAGGAGGAGTGTGATTTTTGGCGCTGCCTTCTGGGGGAGGGGGGGGGTCCCAATTCCTCTACAGTCTTCCCAAAGGAAAGTAAACATATATGGAAGTCCATGCGCCCTCCCCAATTCCATTTTTAAGCATGTTGCAGGAGGGATGTGAAATTGCCCGACCTGGACCCAATTGCACACCTGTGGCCCGAGCGGTTGCAGAACAGATTGGCACCATGTCCTTTCCAGGGTGTTGCATCCACGTACTGGGGAAGACGGGAAAAAAGAGAGAAACAAACAGGATTTGAACCAGCTGACTGTTGGGGGGGTTGGCTAAAACAGGATGGGAACTCTTTTTCTATTTTTTGCGCGTCGCACAAATAACGAAAAAATAACGAGACCAAAATCAAAGCCACTGAACAGAGTGCAGAAAGCATGGCAGCAACTCGGGACGACATGCCAAGGCCTGGAAGGCTTCGGGCGGTGTCGGCCCCTGTGTTTCGGAAGCACCCGGAAAAAAGTGGACCCCCCTCCATGCAGGATATGCGCTCGGCCACGAGGGGCAGATGTAGCTTGACGGACCCGCCCCTTGTTTATGGGTGCTCCCCTTCCATATTCTGCTACAATACTTAAGCGGTGGGGATGTGGGTCTCAAAATAGGCCCCCCCCCAGCAACAAAGAAATGAGAAGAGAAGATGGCCATTTCTTTTGATGTCCCTTTGAAAACCGGGTACCCTCAAAATGGCACAAACCCATAATATTGATCGCCGCCTTGGGCAAGTAGGGCAGCACCCAGTCGTGCTGTTCGATCAGCTGGTCCAGCAAAATCTGAGCCACGTAGGCTTGGTCATCTTGGTTGTCAGTGCGGTCGAAGTACTCGAAGTAGATGCCTGCAACGTTCAGCAAACACACCGGAAAGCAACAAAGGAAAATCCGGCATTCCAGGGACACCTGGCTCGCTCGTGAACCGAGCCCGATCAATTGGTCGCCCAGAACGGTACATAAATGCAGCAAGGGAAGGAACCTCTCGCCAAAGTCCCCACATCTTTTGCATGGCCTTTGCCCACAAGTATCGAATTCCACTTGCCATAGACTTGCCCTCCCATCCCAATAGTTACAACTTCTGCGGGTTGCCTCCCCTCTGAAGAAACCACTGGTTTTCACCCGTTGCACTCGTAGGCATCACGGTTGGATATTTGGCGAGGTACGCACATCCTCGGGCGGGAACTCTCCGGAGGTCGCGACCTTGGACAGGATGTTGCCTCAGATTCAAATGAGGAACATCGACAAGAATGCGCCAACCCACCCACCTGCAAATAAGGGCTTGGTGGATGCTTCTTAGGTTCAAACAAGGAAACTCGATAAGAATTCCGCCCACCCGCACATCTTCCGGTTTGGGCATGTTTTTTCCCGTATTTACTGTTGATGTCGCAGGCTTGGACTTGTTGAACCCCTCTGCTTCCCAAGCCGCCCTGCAAAGCAAAAACACACATCTCCCCAAATGAAACCCCGGCACAAAAACACAACAGCTACGCTTTCCTGAAAACTTGTTTACGCCATAATTACTCTAAGGTTACACTAACTCCGTTCTCCTCCCCCGTTTCCCACACCCCGACTTGACCTTCAGCTGGATATGTTGAGAATCAACCTCACAGGTGCTTCTATGCAATCGGGCATCCCACAGTTAGTCCGAAATCATTTTTGGGAAACACTGCCATTTCATTCAGATTTGTAGGGGCAAAGCTCGCCGCAAATTCCCTTTCCAGATCATTTTGGGAAACACGGCCATTTCATTTAGACTTTTGGGGCAAAGCTGGCTCAAATTCCCTTTCCAGATCATTTTGGGAGAGCTGCCCCAAATTCCCTTTCCAAATAATTTGGGAAACACGGCCATGTCATTCAGACTTTTGGGGCAACCAAATTCCCTTTCCAGATCATTTTGGGAAACACGGCCATGTCATTCAGATTTTTGGGAAGCTCTGCCTAGCCCCAAGAGTCAGTGGTGCGCTCCCGAAAGGGTTTTAGCATGCAAAACGTCGCCTGCCACATCTCGCTGGCATTCCCCCTTGCGCCACACATAGGTGTAGAGCTCCAACCTCGCGACAAGTTGGAACCCGTCGTTTTTTTTCAGGGTGGGCCTGCCTTTTTTTGCGGGAACCCGCCACGTTTGGGGTCGGTTTTCAAGGGAAACGTGAAAACACCGTGCTTTGCGGGTCCCGCTATTTTTAGACACACCATACATACCCATATCCTCCGACTCACCAACATGCTACCTAGCAGGGGGCTCCCTTCAAAGATATCTCCCCACAGGTGCTATGCTGGAGTCTGGCTTCTGGTTCCTTTGGATCCGATGAATATGCATAATATGAGCTTGTCTCCACAAGGAACCCCTGGGCCTCACAGAAAATTCCAATAGGTTTTCCACCTAAGCCGGGACACGCTCAAAAAAGTACTTGTAAGCGGAGGGCAAAACTCGAGAAATACTTCATCAGCCTGGTGCTGTAGACAACCAAAGCCCGCTTCGCGCGTTACAAACTGAAGGCTGATGCGCTCAAGATGATACTGTGGTTTAGCGGCCTCATTTGTTTTTGGAAAAACGGCCCCTAAAAGTGGGGTCCGTCGGCGAGCCAGAAGGTTTTGAAGAAGGAGCTGAAAAAGTTAAAAAAGAGATGACTTATCCTAGTATTCATACTATGGTTTCATCATGGCGCTCTTTTAGTCAAACAGGCAGCAGCAGAGATAGAGTCAACCTATCTTTTGCCACTACATACTTGCTCCCCATGTTTTGCAGCAAAGCCATGCCCAGGAACAAACGTGCACAAGCACACGCAGAATCAGAATCGTCTGCAAAGGTTACAGGCGTTACAAAACTTGAGCTGGGTGTGCCTTTTGAGGGTAATGTTAGGTTGCGAATAATAAATGGGGAGTCAATACACAAACACAAATCCCAAAATTATTCACACCCCTGAAAAGCAAAAGGGGGAGGTAATACACAAAAGTTTTTGTGAGGGGCAAAAAATCCGGAAAAATGTTCCCCAAAAAAAAGTTTGATAATTAATCCCTAGTTCAGTGCAACTCCTCTCTCTCTCTCTCTCTCTCTGCCCCGCCCGCCCCCCCCAACCTACCACCACCACCAACAAGGAGATGATGATTGAAGTCCCTGAAAAGGAAGTTTAACTGAGGTCCCCAACAGCCAAATTCTTTATGACAGCCCTTACTAAAAGTTGTTGCACCCTGCCAAATTTTCAAGGGGGTAGTACCGGGAACACCCAGGAAGCCAATAATGAGATTTGTTTAAGGGGGGTTAATTGAGAAAAGTTTTTTAGGACTGGGGCCAGGGATGCCTGCAGGGAAAAGGGCTTCCCTTTCCAAAGAACTACTGAGTCTCCCCAGAAAAGGAAGTTTCCTTTTCAAAGAACTACTGAGTCTCCCCAGAAAAGGAAGTTTAACTGAGGCCCCAACAGCCAAATTCTTTATGACAGCCCTTACTAAAAGTTGCACCCTGCCAAATTTTCAACGGGGGTAGTACAGGGAACACCCAGGAAGCTAATAATGAGATTTGTTTAAGGGGAGTTAATTGAGAAAAGTCTTTTAGGACTGGGGCCAGGGAATACTAAACCAATACGAAACCAATTCTAAACAGTACAAAGCCAGTCAACCAAAATACTAAACCAATACTAAACCAATTCTAAGCAGTACTAAGCCAGTCAGCAAGAATACTAAACCAATACTAAACCAATTCTAAGCAGTACTAAGCCAGTCAGCAAGAATACTAAACCAATACGAAACCAATTCTAAGCAGTACTAAGCCAGTCAACCAGAATACTAAACCAATACTAAACCAATTCTAAGCAGTACTAAGCCAGTCAGCAAGAATACTAAACCAATACTAAACCAATTCTAAGCAGTACTAAGCCAGTCAGCAAGAATACTAAACCAATACTAAACCAATTCTAAGCAGTACGAAGCCAGTCAGCAAGAATACTAAACCAATACTAAACCAATACTAACCAATACTTACTGGAATACTACTTAGGGAAGACCCGGTCTGACCCTCATTTTGTTTTTAGGGTTTCCTCTATTGACCCCCCCCATTTTGTTTGAGGGGGGGGGGGGGCTTTATTATTCACTCCCCAACATTACCCTTTTTCGTGGTTTGAAGGACAACTACAATTTTTGGGTTCCCCTACAAAAGACACAAATGGGAATCCAAGTAAAGGCTACATCATGGTGAGCTTGCTGTAGCCCCGAATTCGTGAGCTCGCCATCAAATGTTCAGAATCATGCTGACCAGCGGAAGAAAGCCCCCCACCGCCCCCCCCAAAGAGCCCACAAGTCGACAAGGACCCACTTATAGTAAAATAGCGATGAATTGTTGTTGATGCCGCATGGGTTCCCTGTTGAAAGTGCTGCACTTCGGAGTGCAATTTGATTGGAGGAATCCACACTTGGGGCATGAAACATGTGGTCTAGAAAGGCACAGCTCCTCTCCAAGTAACGGATCTGGAATTCGCAGGTCCACGATCTTCTTCAATCCTGGCTCGGAGTGCACTGCCCAGTCATTTGGCGGTTTATCAAGATGGTGGACCCCTCGCAAGTGGCTCTACAAGGGAAACCAAAAGGAAACCCAGAATTGTGGGCTTCCCCTATGTTGAGCACCACAGATTTCTCTTAGTGTGCTCAAAGGCCCAAACTTGTTTGAGTCTGCTTGCCAAGAAATCCATGCCCAGGTTGGCAAATGGACAGTGATATTGCGCAACCGCAACCTCGTTCACAAATGCAGGTGAGGTCGTTCCATTGGCCAGCAAGGTTTGAATCTGATTAGGGAGGATTCAAGGGAATGACTCTGTTTCATAGTGCGTCTACCCTAAAGCATAAAGCGGCGTTGGAGAACCCCGGGTCTGTCCTGATTGGTGGGGACCCCATGCAACAACATCCAGCCTGCCACTTGAAGGCCTACGCCCGCTTTCTTGGGCAGCATCACTTGCCGAATCAGCACCTGGGAGAAGGCCCACGGAAACGTGATCCTAGGACACATACCTGGATGCCTCGCTTTTTGCGTAGAAAAGGCCACAGAGCCGGATATGTGAGTTCTGGACATCACCAAACAGCCTGACTCTGTTTTGGAACCAGCGGAGTGCACGTTAGAGCCGCCCTCGGCGCTGGGCGCGCTTCTGGCACTGGAACTGAGCTGGGTGTTTCCAAAACAAGACCCATGGGACCCCTACCGCTCAGCCCCAATTTCAGGATCAAGGCGAGTGGCCAAAATTGAACCGCAACATGTCTGACCAAGCTGTGGCCAAATGCAGTGGCCAAAAAAAAAAGAACCCTCGAGCTACCCTAAGAAAGGAAATCAGCCAAACATTGTGTGGCAAAATCCAACTTCTAAAACAAGGTGGAGGGTTCAGGTATCCCTTTAGACCGTTCCACCGGCCTTTGTGAATCCTTGTGTGAGTTACTTTCCCAAGCAAAAGGGGCATGCACCGAATAGGTATGAATTTCGAATCCGTTGTCTGTTGGTGGACATTAACTTAACATGGGTTCTGTCAAAGGCTTCTTTGAGCTTCACGGGCACGTAAAGTGGCTGATGCCCCTTTGGTCAAGAACCCTGGAGCCATTACCTTAGGAAAATCACCTTCCATATCTTTGGGGTATCCAACCTCCTAGTTGTTGGGTCCACGTATGTCCACGTACCTTCTCGCAACAATCCATGCAAAGAATACTCTCCTTTCTGTCTCTTGACGTCAAGGCGCTCTTGCCTGAGGTGGGCTGAGCTGCGAGATCATCTTCGTCACCTCGGACGCTTTTCAGCTGGCCCCGAGGATCCTTCCCTTGCGGCCAAGGATTAAGTTGTCTGACGTCCAAGTAGAAGGGGGGGGGTCCGTGGGCCCGGAGGTGCCTTGGCTTACGGCCTGTCATTTTCTTCTCCGAGGAGGAGGGGGGGGGTCCGTAGGGGTTAGTCGAAATGTAGTCCTTCGTCCTTCTCAGGCGACTAGTTGAAGGTACATTCTGCTGGCCCTTGTGCTTGAAAAAGCCTGGACGGCAAAGCCAGCCTTGTTCCCCCCCTTTCCACTCCCCGAACGAACTAACCGACCCCCCACCCCCTGGCGCGCCCCGAGCGAACCGAACCGACCGAACCAAGCTCGGCCCGAGGCGCCGCTTCCTTGGCCTGCTTCACCTTGCCCGCGTGGGGGCCCAGCACCTTCATGGCGCCCATGGCGTTGTCGGAGCGGCCCAAGGCGCTCAGCAGGGTCTCCACCTCGGGTTCCCGCATGGGGGGTTTCGCTTTGGGGGACAAGCTACCCATCGGCTTCAATCCGGAAAAATGACAAACCCATTGGGCTCACTTTTGCGGTGTAGCTGGCCTGAAACTGGCAAAATGCATGGGGTTCCCTACAAAGTGGATGGCTTAAAACCAATCCAAATCAGTGGCATCTATCAAACCAACACCGATTAAAAGGACACCCATGGTGTTGGGAGTGAGCTGCATGTCATACACCTCTCACTCCTGAGGGGGTTGGCAAAAAAAACAACAACATCCGAACTTTTCACTTACCACTAGCACGGTCTTCCCAAAAAGTCTAAAGTCTTGGACATCAGGGGAGCGAGGCCTCAAGTTTGAGGATGCCTGCGAGGTGTTTTTGTTCTCCCCAATTCTGGCTGTTACAAGCGCTCCCAAGCCTGGCTGTTCTCCGTGCTGGAAGGGGCCCTCTAACCTTGAACCCCCGAAACGCACCCGGCAGCCCGCAACCCCAGCGCCGAAATGCCCCGAAGTGGTACCTCTTGAGACACCCGGTTTTGCGAGCGAATGCGGAGGCGCCTCAGGGTCATCCACCTTGTCGCAGAAGCTAGGCTCTGGCCTCCGGAGCTCTATAGCTCAGGGGAGATGTGTCAGGGAGGTCTTAAGATTGATGGCGGTTTGGCCTTAGGTCAGCCTCCATGTGGGAGGTAGGCATTCCCTGTTGCGTTGCCAGGTGTGAAGCAGGGAGCCTGGAAATATCAAGCATAACCCCGCACCCTGTGTTGACTTCCCGAAACTACCATTGGGTTGGCCTCCAAATGGGGGAACCCACAAAGGGGTTGCTCTCCAGGAGGTTTGGAGCAGGACCCAAAACGATCCCCCCCCGATGCTTCAAGCTTGAACAAACAAATGCTCCATCCCCTTTCAGCTTCTTTCCCCTTCCTTTGAAGAAAATGGGTGAGTCGTTTTTCGGTGGCACCCCTTCCTTTGGTGGTAGAGGGAAACCGAACGGAATACCGAAGCCATTTTGGGGGTTCCCCCCGTACCATGGACACCTATAGAGTCAATTTTGCAGACAAGAACCCTTAACAAAAACAATGCCAGAGAAGGAGGAGGTTGCAAGTTCCCCCCCCCCCCAAAAAAAAAAAGGGAGGTGGCAACACAAACCCGACTTGTGTCCACCATACGGGTTTCCCCTCCAAGAAAAAACTAACTCAAATGAAGCCGAGGCTCAGCTCGGCGAAGCGCCTCTCCACCTCTTGGTTGATGTCGCTGTAGGCGCCCGCCGCCTGGCCACGGGGCGACTTGGGTCCAACTCCTTCAAAAGTTTGCCTGAAGAAATAGTGGTTGAAAGGGACGCGACTCCTAAAGTCGTGATGTTTGTTTGAGAAGCCCCTGAAACTGTGCTTCTTTTTGAGAAGCCCCTCAAGTTCTTGTGTGTTTTGAGAAGCCCCTCACATCTTCATTTTTTCAGGGGAGCTTCCAGGAGGAAACAGCAGTTGGTCTCAAAATGGGACAGCATCCTGTGAGTGCCGGCCAATGGTGCAGGGCGGCTAGCCACAAACTGTGCTTGAACCGTCCTTTTGGGCCGGGGACGGTTGCCCCCCTCTTTTCCACCAGCCACCAGACAATGAGTGTGGCAATAGATCTGCCAAATGATCAAATGAATACCCGGCCCAAGCTCACCTTCATTCGCGTTATGACATTGGTCAATGACACCTTCCCCGCAACGTGGGCACCCACAATGCGCTCATAGCCCTGCACTTTTGCCGGTGACAACACGGAAAACCAATAGTCTAGAGTAATCTCTTGGTGGGACCCTGCAAGAGATTCATCTAAAAAATAGTTTTTGGGGTGCCCTTTTGTTGAGGGTACTCTTTTTCAATCTTTGGCACCATTTCAAGGTGATGCCAAGGGGGACCCACCCGTTTTCGCGGGGCGCCCTTGAGACACCCAGACAAGCAGCACCCCATCACGCCTGGATGACCTCCCAGCCCCAGACGTCGGAGCTGTCCTGGCGGGCACGCCCCGCCCCCCCACCCCCCAGGCGGCAAGTCTTGCAGTTGAAGCCCAGAAAAAACGAATTGGATCCCCACGCCCCTTGGTCAAATTGCACAAAGAATACGGTGGAGCCATTACCCTTCAAAGGGAGAATCACTCCCCATCTGCAAATGTTACATGTCCCAAGGCTGAGGAGGAAAACAAGAAAATAAAGAAGAAAAAAAGAGGAAGACAAAAAACGGATCCCAAGTACAAGTACAGGACCCTTCGTGGTGAGCTTGTTTTACCAGGTGAGCATAACTTTGGCAGATGTTCGGAGGTGATGTCCCTGGCAACTTCTGCGGACATGAGTGAGAGAAGGCCAACAAGTCAACGTGATTCTGCCTTGGGCGGCTTTTCCCCCTACTCTTGCAGGAATTGGAAGGGTACAGGGATGTCATGCTCCGGCCACATTCCTGAGCATCCGTACAGTTCCTGCACTAGGTGTTTCCATCCCCACAAAAGTGAAAACAAAAAAACCACGTGCCACGACGCTCCGGCGCATAATTGCCACGAATGCGCCGCAACCACTTACGCCTCTGCTATCCAAAATGAGCGTCGGCCAAGCCTTTTTTGATCAAAGAAACAGGTCGGGTCACCTGGCGCCATATCCCGTAATGAGCCTTTTCACTGCCGCTTTTTGCCAAATAGGCGCGAATTCCACCTTCTCACTTCCAGAGCCTACAGCAAGTCCAACCCTCCCCAAAAATCCATGAATGGTGGTGGGGATTTATCTACATAGATTTGTTTTATGCAATCAAGTCCCTGAAGGGCGCCGGCGGCGATCTTGCAACTGAGGATGTGCCACACCCAAGCGGATTGGGGGGGGGGGTTCCAGCCAATCAAACACATCATGGGGCATCTTGAAACGGGTTCCATGGTGCGGGGGCTTTGGTGGCGCTATGCCCGGCCCGCGCCTTGGTGGTCTGATCCTTGGGGTAGATGCTCAGAAGCTCGCTGACTCGGGAGACGCCATCCGCGAACTCCACGCGTGGGATGAGGGTCAGTTCCGACTGCTCGGTGGACCACAGCGCCTTCTTAAGGAATTCCTGAGATGTCCCGGGCCGCTCACATGTGCCATGGTCGAAACTCTTTTCTTGGCCTGTGGGTTTTATTATACGTGGTTGTTACTTCTTTTTTTAACAGGATGGCTTTTCATGATAGTCACTGAGGATCCTTACCAGGTGGCTGACCACTAGCTAACTTCTAAGCCCAGGGTGAAGGAATCGGTCGTTTGACCATGGCACGTATGGTTTCCCTTGGGATCCAAAGTGACCAGCCCATCCGAGCCGTGCGGCGGTCTGCGTCTTCGGGTGCCACAGGTACATCTGCACCGCGCCCTTTGCCTTACTGCGATCTGAGTCCGGAGCCTACAATAATCCCAAACGCCAACCAAACTGCCAAAGCTGGCCCAAAACACCGAAATGAAACGCCGACCTTTGCTTTGAACAAACTTCATCCTTTTTGACCACACCAAGGTGGACTTAACCCCAGGGTGCTGGATATCAATGGGGAAACCGCTTGGTTGAAGTCTACCTCGGGGTAGTCCAAACATTTGCATGCCTTTCATTGGGGACCTGTTTTTGACGTCCACCACCCACTTGTTAGGGGGATCCGCATAAAAAACAACTTATAACCAAATTAACCCCTTGGAATGGTTGCAAGCCAGATGCGTTGTCGAGCGCCTTGCGCCAGCCGGGGTCACCCTTGCCGTAGCGAGCAATCTGGCTCAGCATCGGCCCGCGGTTGCGGTAGTGGAAGAACTCCTGAGTTGCTCTGTGGGTGCTTTTTTGCGTTGGTGTCCCCTTCAAAAAATTAAAAAGGGGGAACCAAGAGGAAAACCGTTGTGCATCGTTGCGCCATTTTGGGAGGCCCCTAAAATAGACACACCCGGTTGTGTTGACACAGCGAGGCGAACATCACAAGTGGCAAGTGCACGGGCAGTTTGTCAAAGGAGAAAGGGCATGCTACACTCGAAAATGGAAAACACAAAGCCCCTCGGCAAAAATGTCTTCGTGTGACCCCGATGTGAATCTGGAGATCAAACAACCCCCTTGCTTTTACCGGAATCTTCCCTTGGAGCGGAAACAAATTCAATTCACGGCACCTCCGTTTCACCTATTCACCTTCGTCTTCGTTTCACGTGTGGCTTCGCGTTTCACGACGTCAAGGCTCCGTCTCTTCGCCGTTGGCTTTCAGCTTGCAAAGGCACTTGTGGAGCCACTCCTGGCGCACTGTACCTCGCGTGTGGGTTCAAGGTACCGGCGAACAAAGATGTCCCCAGCTCCGTTGGTCCGGGAAAAACCCGGATCTGCAAATGGGTGTGTCTCTTTCTTTTGGGACCCCCCCCACAAGGCGGTTCTCCCTTTTGTCTCCCTTTAAACCAACCCCTGAGCAAGGGTGCGAACCCAAGAAAGACAGACCCAAGCGGAGATCTCCAAATTAGCCAAGAACCCCTTTTTGGAGTTCCACGTTTCCGTGTTTGGTTCGGGGTAACTAGGCAGGTGAAGGATGTCGCGATACCGGCTACAAACCATTCAGCATCTCACATCCTTGCGTGCCAAGCTGCTCAGGTGGCGACCAAAGCTGCATCCGAACAGCAGTAAGTACTCGGCATCCTTGCCTCAGACTGCTCCACTTCTCACCAGTTGGGATGGATCAAAGTTTATGAGTGCTGGGGTAGAAAACCCTCCGACTGGTGCAACATCTTGTCCGTCCACAGCATCAAATGCAGCCAAGCCGGACCCATCCCGACGCCAAATCAACCTTGTAAAGACTTGTAACGAAGCAGCGGGTAGCAGGCTTCAAGCCTAGCCAGTGGCAACAAGCGAACAGCTTTCTACTGATGTCTCACCGACTCTGCCTTGCCACATGAGCGTGAAATTGGGTTGTCCCCAGTTGTTTATGGGGAACCTGGTTGGCTCAGCCCCCCGAATCACTTTGAAGCAGGGTTGCTAACCCCTGGAGTTTGGGAATTTGGGCTTGTCCCCTGCTTTTCTGTGTGGACTTCTATTGTCCCCCATGCCTTCCCCATACCAAGAAGCGGTCTGTGACTCATGCCGCACTCAAACCAAGTAGCGTTCCATGAGCTTGGCAACGCAGGCATCGCGCGTGGGGTCATCCAACAACAAGAGCTCCATCAGCGGCGTGAGGACGTCGCAGCTCCCCTTCAACGTCTCGTTCCTGAGCCGCGGAAAGCGATGAGAACTGGTGGCTTGCCCTTTCTGTGCGTTGGCTGGGTGCTGTTTTTTGTGGTGGTTGTTGTTTCTTTATTTGTGTGCGTGTTTTGCTTGTTGCGGAAAACCAGAAAAGACCTGACACTCGTGTGGTTCGCCCCTGTCATTCCAAAGTTGAAGTTGGCTGCAAGGTGACCCAGCGATCCCCAAAATACTGCAGGTAGACCACCCCAAAACCGTGGGGAATTTCTTGCAACACTCTCCCACCAGTTAGTGACAGAGGTGGGGTCCTGGTTTGGACCAAATGTTCCTTTTAGAGGGACCCCCTGCCAGGTTCCACGTCAATTCGTGGGAGGGTGTCTATGGAACAAACCATATCTCAAACTTGGCGGTAGTGCAGCTCCTCAATTAATTTCTAGTCGCTGCTCGTCATTGACCCATGGCGAGCAAAGCAGGAAGAGCAAGCCCCAACTCGACGACATGAATCGCCCCATGAGTCGTTTAGCCAGCGGCAAAGCAAGCAAACAAAGCCATGTGCCCTCGGCATTTTGCAGCTCACCCGCTGGAGCCCTGCTTTTCTGGGGTGCTTTTGGGAGCAGCACACCAAGAGGAAACTTGCACTAGGCCATGGTGCTTTACTACACCATTTAGGGCCTTCTCCTCACCCATTAGGGCTCCCCCCTCTCCTTCTCTGAGATCCGAAGCTCTTCGTGAGGGCGGAGTTCAGGTAAGGGTAGTGCCGCCCCACCGTGCGGGCCATGCCTTCGAAGCGCGCGTTCAACGTGGCGATGCTGGCCTGAGGGGCAAGCGACCGGGCCGGTAGAAAAAGAATCGGACAACGCTTTGATGTGTGAAAATGTGGGGGGTGGGGGGGGCGGGGGCCAAGCAAAATGTGGCTTTCCATGTTGGTTTTCCGGTGGACCAGCCTGGGAAGGGGTACCCTCAAAACCGCAGGCAAAGACACAAACACAACCCCGCGCGCACGCACGAACGCACATCCTCACCCACACCCACCCACCCACCCACCCACCCACCCACCCACTCGCCCGCCCGCCCGCCCACCCACCCACCCACCCACCCACCCACACAGCGACACAGAGACCCAGAGAGACAGAGACAGAGAGACACAACGACACACACACACACACACACACACCTTTCTGTTCGGGATTGACACAACCAGTGACCTCGGTAGAAAAAGTGAGCCTTGCTTGGGGTTGACCTTTGATGGTGGGGCCCGAACTCGTGAGCAAAAATATTTAGAGGGCGCCACTCGACAACACGCCTCACTGTGGGCACTCCTGGGGCTTTCTGCTGAGCCAAGCAAACGAGCCGAACATCGACGCGGAACCATTCGAACTGCGGAAGTTGGCCTCGACGAGCTGGGTGATTTTGGGCCCGGAGAGCATCGCGGCGATCTCCGAGATCTGCCACAGCACCTGGCGCCTGCGGGCCATGCGCGGCGGATTTTCTCCGCGGGGTGAAGTCGGCTGTTCGCAAACCGGCTGTCTTGCCTGATTTGCGGGATACACTCCTTAAGGGAGGCTGCTTGAAAGGGAAATCCAAAAGGAAACCCAGCATTGTTGGAGGGGTCCCCCCCAAATAAGAATCGTGCAGTGGCTTGCAAATTGTGGGGTGGAGCGCATGGCGCTTTTGAGCCACAGGAGCCGATTTCTTTCGAGCCGTCTGCGACTGACACAGCTCACCGCGAAACTTTGGGTCACAGGAGGCTCCCATTGAAAAGCAAGAATTGGCCGGTTCATCACTTGACCCTGCTGCAGGAGGCGTTTCAAAAAAAAAAAAACAAAAAAACATGGATTCAACTGGCTCGAGCCAAACTCAAACCCGTGGAATCCATCGATGCTCATTGTCAAACTGACCGTTCAAACAAACACCTACAGCCACTCGTTTGCCCGAGAGCACCTGAAGCACCCAACGTGCCAGTTTTTTAGTACGAGAAAAAACCGCTTGAATCACCGATTTCTGCACGACCCCCCCCCCCCCCCCCCCCCCCCCGAAAAAACGCTCGATCAAGTCCCCTTCATCCATCCGGAAGAAGGCGAGCAATTGTTACGTTTGTAGATTTGCGCTCGGTTGCGGATATTTGCGCTCGTGTTGCGGCTGCTTGCGCTTATTTTGCACTTTGATGTCTGCTCGCTCCTTTCAGCGACCGATCATCTTGGCGGACCGGCCAGCCGGTTTTGGGAAAAACGCTCGAAGCAGGAAAATGTGTACGTTTAACATATTTTGGTAACGACCCTTGGTTTTGCAATACGTTTGGCCTAAGGGCAGAAATTAGGTAACAAAGGGCACTCCAGGTACCCTTAGGGGTTGTTGCAGATCCTATTTGGGCATGTGTCAAATTAGTATTTACACACCAACCAAAAACAGCGTCTCAAAAATACGCTCGCCATTTTGGGTCAAACTTGCACCCCCCCCTCCCCCGCAAAAAACAAACAAATATATATATATATATATATATATAACAGTGGCTGACTTTCGGCTTCCCGCAAAAAGCGACCCAAAGGCCCTCCGGTGTCCTTTTGGTCAAACCTGGTAAATGGGGCATAAAACCAATCTAAACCAGTGGAACCCATGTATTTCTAACCAAACCACTGCAGGGTCAGTGGATTTCCCCAAAGTTGCAAAATCAAGTGAACTGCCACTTTTGAAGGGACCCCTGAGCTAGCCGAGGTCCTTCTGAGCTAACCAATCAACAGAACACCAAGCTTTATGGACTTGGGCAGTTGAGAGCCCTAGGGTGCCCTAGTGTTTTTTAGGGACCCCCCCTCCCTGCCCTGCCCCCCTTGGACCCCCCTTAACGATTCCCTCAAAAAAGAAAGCCCAACCTCGGGCTTCCCTCCAAACAACCCGTGGCAGCCGTGGCCTATTGGGGCGCTGGAGCAGCTTGTTGATGGTGTCGAGCTCCTGTGCCGCGATGGAGTCCTTGCACCGGCCCGTCTGCCAAGGCAGCGGGGTGTACATGTGGTGCTTCTGGATGTCCCAGGATTCCTTAGATCGGAATTTCCGGAGAAAAATGCCAGGCAACCCTTAACATGAAACCTGACTCTGTGGACAAGAGGGGAATTGGTGGTGATTCCTTAAGGAGTCCAGGGAGGCAGGGAGCAGTGGGCAATAGAAAGCCCCCTCATAGAAGGCTTATTGACTGGCTGCCACTTGTTCCCTTATATAGCTCCATACTTGGAGAAACATCCAGGCAACCCTTACCCTGCTCACAAAACGCCATGAAACCTGATGAAAAAAGTCTTGAAAAGCCATGTTCCTTTGAATTGGAACCTTTGGTTTCTTCCTAGTCAATTGGACAAGAGGGTGGTTGGTTTGGGAAAAGGGTTTGAAAGTATATACCCCAAAAGCCACTTGGGCGAGCGAAAAAGGAAGCACACGTGCCAGAAACGACAGCAGAGACACACACCAGAAGGTAGGACACCTTCGAAACGCAGCAGCGCTCGCAACAAATGTTGTCTCCAATGCTTCAATGGCGCATCCGTCCCACTCGCAAATACAACATGAGACCCGTGGAGACACAGCCAAATTATCAGAAAGAACGGCAGTGCCGTTCTTGCCTTTTCAACTCACACGCGGGTCCCAGGTATTGGCCCTGAAAAGTGATGTTAGGGCTCCAAAGGGACAAGGCCAGGCTGCTCCCTCCACCCACTTGGTGGCAGGCAGGTGCCGGAAAGGCAGCTGGGACAGGGCCTGGCCCACGGAGCTTTGGATCCTCGGCGATTGCAACCGCGCTCATATTTCCAACCCAGGAGACATACCAAACAAGCCCGCGAAAGTGTTGGGGCTCCCAGTTTGTCCTCAAGTTTGGGGCGGGTAAGGGGCGGCCCCATCATTGGGGCTGAAAGCAGCCAGGGGTTCGCACTCCCAACCAATCCAAACCAAGGATTGCTGAATGAGGGTGGGTTACCCTCCCTCCAACAATGAAGGAAGCTGACAGGATGGTTTTTGAAGACGGCTTCTCTTTTGGGGAAGCAAATGCATCATGATACCCAAGAGGTGGCGGATCCATGCGAATGCGTCAAACAACCCCAAACCCTAAGGCCTTTGACCAACCCCAACCCTTGGTAAGGCGTAAGGCATGCCGATGGGCTCCCAAGTTTGGGACCTCACAGGCACGTTCATTGCTTCCGGGGCTGCATAGCAATTGATAAAGTGAGAGGTTTTTCAAGAGCGGTGGCAAATCGGCTTGAATTTGGCGAGCACTTCGCCTCGCACCACTCAGTGTCACAAATGTCAGCCGAATCGGTGAGCTCGCCAGATCCAAGTTTCTGGGTCCGGTCCTCCACTCTTTCCCGGCGCTTCGTGGCGAGCACTTTCCACTTCAGGTCAGTCATGATGTTGATGTTCTTCAGAGCCGTGATTCGCCTAACGAATGATACGCATGCGAGACGCATGCGTAGCACCGCGTAAAGGGAGAGCTACACAAGTTCTCTTATCAACTTCACGCCCTTTTCTGATTTGGGTGTATCTTTTTACCGGGGGACCGCTCAACTTGGTTGGTTTTGCTTTTGGCTTCCTTTAAAGCACCAACAAAAAGGGCACCTTCAACAAAAGAGCAGGCCCGCCTCGTGATCATGGCCGAGCCCTCCTTCGAGGGGATTACGCCGGACTCAATGTGCTGGAGGATGTTAGTCACGGCATCCTGCTTGCAAGCAAAAACCGCCAAATGCACATGGAGCTGAAAAGCTGCGGTCTTTTGACAGGATCTCTTCGAAAACGGATTCTTTAGGGAGGAGGTCCATGGCCATCCTAGGACCAAAGGACCAAGCGGCATAAGGCCCGGTCGGGATATGGGAAGCGTGCGGCTTCGTGTTCTTGCGACAGATTGCAGGGGCTTGCTGGCAACTGTCGGGGAACAAGGTTAGTGTTTTTAAGAGCGGCGGCGCCGGCGGTGATCCCCACAAAAGTGAAATTGGAACGTCCTGGGCTTCAGCCTTTAAACAAAAGCTCTGGTAAGGGGATTCGGTGACCAAAAGCTGTCCTTGTACTCTTCGCACTCCACAGGCGCCCACCATCTCTTGGACAACTTCTTGTCTCCGGCCACAAAGTGCCTCAATGCAATTCCATACGCGGCAAAGTCCCACGTTCAAAACATGGACATATAAACGACGTCTGGCCGTTGGCGTAGCCTGGAAGACGCGCTTCATCGGGCAGATCCCTTCAGAATGTTTCTTACCACGGGCAATGACCCCCCCCACCACCTCACAAAAAATGTGCTAGTATCTCATCCCCCCTGCATGGGTAAGGAACCTTAATGGAAGGTATGCACCTCCAAATAGTACTTGAGACTTGAGGGGCGGAAATAACCCCGCACCCACCTCTCTCGCGCTTGCTTTGCAGCGGATCGAGGCACTGCTGACGATCAGCCAGGAGGTTCAGCACTCCCACGAAGACGAAGTCAATGGCCTTCTGCTTGACCCCTCCAGCCAGCAACCTCGGAAAATGGAACCAATGGAATTCCAGGGCCCCCCCCTTTCCACTTGTAATGGGGTGGGGATTCAGAAAACCATGCACGAAGAGATTGGGGGGAAGGTTTGCAAAAGCCTGGGATGTTAGGTGTGCGTTTGGACAAAATGCGGCACAGCACGAGAACCAAACTGAAGCCAGTGCCAGCCATCTGTGTCTGAAACAAACAAGCTTAAACGGACTACGTGCAGGATCTCAAGCACATTGGGGCAAAAGCGCAGCGACGGCGAAGGCCAAATCCAAGGTGCTTGCGCCACCATTCACTGACGAAGGGATACCTAGGCCCCATGAGCAAATGGCGAAACTGCATCCTGGGTGCTAAAAGGAAGGTCTAGAAACATTCAAACAATAACTCGTCCATTTGTTGCTTTCCTTTTGCGGGGAAAACAAAGGAAGAAAAAACATTGGCTCATTGAGCACCCAAATTCTGACTGACTGACTAACCTGCTGTGCTTGAGAAAAGCCAGAAGAGTCTCACCGTCCCACCTGACCGGCTCATGAGCTGCCTTCTGCAGATCATTCTGTCCAATTTGATCGCCCTGCAGCTTGCAATTTCTCATTCTGGATGCACATAGCCAGCATCCTTTTGTTGCAGCCTTGTCGGTCCAAGCGCAGCCACACATCAAAACCTTCCGCTACGTTTCCCTGCAACCTGATTGAAATTGTCCGCATGGTCGGCCGGGCCTGGATTTTGATTGGGGACCGTTTTCTGGAGCCTATTTTTTAATCGTTCTTCGAGCTTCGAACCATTCGAAGCAGCCCGCTCATCGCCAAGTTGCGTCTCCCACAGGCCCTTCTCCCCGGTGTTCCCGGAATCCTGCTTCATGATGGGAAGGCCGGTCTTCTCCTCCGCCCGGAAGCCGGGAGCCGGGGGGGGGGGGTCCCGAAACCTACCTGGTACTATGCGGAAACCAAAGGGAGAGCGACCGGAAACAGCCACATGTTTTTTTTGGGGTAAGGGACGTGCAGTTCAGCCTGGCGAAGCTATCGCACACCATAAAAGAAAATTGCTGTTCAAGAGGGCTTTATGAGAGTGGGGAGTCCACTTGGTCTGGACACCTTGCGCTTGCCAATCTCCAAGTCGCGCGCTCAGCAAATTGCCCTTCAAAACTATCCAACTCGCTTCATGAGTGGATGGCCCCAAAACAAGTGCAGACCTTTGTCAGTGCCACCAAACTGGTCTTCCCAAAAAGTTTGAACGTCCAGGAACTCGGGAAGTGAGCCAAAAAGGGACTCCCGCTTGTGAACCCATTCATGGAGATTGCCAGAGGTCCGACGTGATGAGCATGAAGCCCTGACCGTTGATCAGCTCCAGCCAGTTGCCGCGTTGCACGCCCCGTACCACGGAGCCTACCGTTGCCACGTGCCACTGCTGACTTGTGTGGCTTCAAAATGCTGGACCCCCCCCCCCAAACCTCCCGGCAAAAAAACAACTATTGGTAGTTGCCTCGGGTTCCCAAAAGCAACGCGACAAACCCAATAACAACAGCACCGCGGGGACGCCACCACCCAGCGGGGACACCGGGACACCGCTACTAGACCGCATAGCTACATGCGCGGCATGCCACAAGGCTTCCGTATGTCCTTTGACAAATGCCCTTGGTTCGAAGTCCATGCATCCATGCACCTGCTGAGCGTGGGATGCATGCGGTGGTCAAATGAGAAGCGATCCCCCGGATGAAAGCCAAGCAAAGCAAAGCAAAGCAATTGGGAGCAAGGAAACAAATCAAGTAAAGAAGACAAATCAAGGACATGGCCGCAGCACAACAAAGCCGCACAGAAGCAAGACACGCCAAGAACAACAACACACCAGGGACACCCTAACAAACAAATCCTTCTGACGGACCGGCGAGGCTGCCACGATGTGGCCCCGCTCCGGTGCAAACATGTCGGAATGGATTCTTGGCCAAGTAGTGGACTATCCCCATTCATTGAAACAACCGGTTCTAGGTGAAGGAGGGTTGACACGAGGATGGCGCGCGCTTGCGCGCTTGCCATTCTCAGGGCTTTGGGCTTCCCTGTCCAAATTCGCTGCTGCATGTACAAATTTGAGAACCACTTCCGACAAACTCTCGAGAAAGCGCCCACCCTCCAAGCACCATGGGCGATTTGAGCAATTTGGACCGGCAATTTTGGACCGAACATCGCCTGGCTCCATGACGGACACCTCCGGGGACGTGCTGGACTTCTCCTTGTGCGCCTGGCAGTCGGCCAAACCGAAGGGTCGATGTCATCGTCACACGGTGGCGTGACCAAATGGACCCCTTCCAGTGGCGCTAAGAGGTCACGTTGCTGCTACCTTATGCGAACAATGCGAGATATACGCCTGCGCTGTCAGCAAGCCACAAACCAATCCGCACTGATTGAAATTTCACACACCTGAGTTGAAAATGTCCTTAGGGGAGAGATTTTGATTCTTGATTGAAACACCGGGTAAGCTGGCAAACAATGCAAACTCATCCACGATGCTATGGGATGACACGTGTTCTCTTGGTTTCGATCAGCGGTTGAAGCTATGAACCACCCCAAAGCAAGGAGCTCTGTAGGCCATGCAGCAGGACTACAGATTTCAGAGCGCCAACTTCATGCGGCCGCACGACAGGCTGAACCCACGCTAGGCTGAACCAACTTCATGCGGCTATGCCGCGAAATGTCTGAATCCAGTTGCTAGCTGACTATCAATGGTTGGGATCATTGCGGTGCTTGCTTAGCCCCAAAGGCCAAGCAACACTGGGGAAGCCCAAATGCAACTTTGTCCGAGTGGCATGCCATTTCTCGAAAAAATGGGTCTGGCTGGTGCTCAGTACGGAATGTGGGAATGAACCCAAGGGGTCCCCTTAAGGGATGTTCTTTTTGGGGGTTTCTAAGGGTCATTCCAATTCTCATGCTGGTCCTTGACGGACTTCTCCGTTCGCCAGGACGTGATTGCATCTGGATCCTCCCCGCAGAACCTCAGCGCAGCAACGCAACCGCCCCCTGGCAGGAAGTGACCGGAGTGCTAGTGACAAACGAAGCCATGGCGAAGCCTGGCCCCGCATTCGCGGACACTTCGTTTCGCGGACCAGCATAGTGATCCACAACACAACCTCCAGTTTTTCTAACACGCCTTGCGAAACCTGTTGCAGCCTTCATTTCGCTGCCTGCTGTTTTGACTTCAGGCAGAAGTAGTATATATATATATATATGGCCAGATGCGTAATTCCACCAAGACCTCCTGGGAACCTGTCCGGAACTCAGGAACTTTCCAAAGTCAGGGCTTCTGAGACACTGAAATCACAAAGGTGTCGAGTTCCTTTAACTTTTGGAAACCTTCAAAGAGAACCCACAAAACGAGTGAGTTCAATTGGTGTCCGCAAACCCCCCATTTCAGGGCATGACCAGAAACAAAAAACAGTTCATTATTTTTCATTCGGGCCGAGTCGGCCGAGTCGCTTGATGGTGCTCATGGTCTTCAGAGCCTTCCAGAAATCCTCCAGGATTGGAATGTTTCACCACCTGTTTGGTTGCAACCTCCTGGTTCCCGATAAATGCGGCCCCAAAAAGCGGACAGCAAAAGCGATTCTCAGATTCTGACCCGTATTTAGCCACAAGTTCCACTTTAAATGGAGACCCCAGTATGGTGGTTGGACTCGAACAAAGCACATGCCTGTGGTTGAACGTAAAATGAAACAGGGCCTGGTGCTGTCCTCCTCAGGAAGTGAGACTTCCATTTGCGTTTTCGCCCCCTGGAACACATAAGCATATGTCCAGTTGTGATGGATTCCCTTACTAAAACAAAGAAGGGGATATCACACAAATATTCTTAAGCAAATGCAGAGAGATGGTAGCGTTCTCATGGCCTTAGACCCGGTCATCGTCCTCCAGGGGCGCCGACTGCTCTCCGCTCAGCGGCACGGCCGTCTCGAGCGCCCAGCGCGTGGCGTTCTCCAGGTCCTACGAAATCGGACGCGGACGCACCAACTGAGACGTCACCCGTCACCCCGTCACCCGTGGGTGAAAGCTAAACCGAGGAATCGGACTCTGACCCCCACAAACACAGCCAGCATGAGTCCCAGAGTAGCTCTTTAAAGGCCCAAAACAGCCAATAGTGGCCTTTGGCCCATCCCCTTTTGGCTTCTGTTTGGGTAACGTAACAATGGTTGCTATTTAGCACCCATGACAACAAAACAACAGCCAATTCTGGTTTCTGAGTCTGACGCATCTTGGAAACAAAGCCCAAAAGAGTGCAGGGGAGGCCCTTGCGTTCAACGATGGCCGAGCAGCCTTGAGGGTCTCGATCTTGGAATGGCTCTTCCTCAGTCAATCGCATTTTGAGCATTCGGTCTCAACATGTTGCAACCTTCCAACCGACCAGGCAGGTGTTTCGCCATATGTGGCCGCTGCTTTGGGGTCTCAAAATCAGCATTGTTCAAAATGAAGGGATCCCAAAATCCTCCCCTGCAGTGGGCGCCACTACAATAGGTGAACCATGGCAGAAAATCAGGGGCGCTAAAATAGCTTCACACTTGGTTTGCATCTAAACTTAATCCATCTTAAAATGCGGTTCTTTAGTGTGAGATTGACCCAACGAATTATTCAGCCGAGTTAAAACTAATAAAATATCAAATCTGCATTCTTGCTGGGGCTGAGAGGGCCTCAATGCAACCACCTGTGATTGCGCAGCCCAGCAGTCTCCTCATCCTGGTGCCAGTGACAATGGCATAGAAAGAAGAGTCTAGGTCGCAACATAAATCCGCATCACGCAAACCACGTCTGTCACTGATTCATGAGCCTGAGTCAGAACTTGTGCATTCTTGGACGCCCATGGCGCTCCTCTGTTTCCTTCTCTCCCTCTTTCATGTCTGCTGTCAAGGTTTCCCCCTCCGGGCCAGCTCCCTTCGAACGGATTCTGCGGGTCAAGCAATTGATCCCAAGCCGAAGCCAACAAAAGCATCGAATTCTCGTCCTCCGAGGACTAACGATCGACTACCATTCATTTTGTCAGCTGAGGCGAATACCTTTCAAACAACCCCAAAACAACTTTTGATTGGTTGCCCTGGTTGGATTCTTCGGGCGGTTCCCTCAGTCCCCCACAAGAATGTTGGGCTTCCTTTTGGCTTCCACCAACAACTCCCCTCTCAAAATGTTCCTACCAAGGCGTCCCCAATATTAATAAATTTGATTTCCACCAACAAATCCTTCTCAACATGGCCCTACGCATATCCTCATATTCCACCTGCTACCTTCCACCACCTCCGCCGAAAGTCACCAGGAGCTCGGGGAGGTCGATTTCCGAGACCACCTCCAGGCCGAAGAGGCACGCTTCGGTGGGGTAGGGCGGCGCCTCCTCGCCGTCTTTGATGGGCTTCCCCCAGTTCCTCAAACCGCCGAAGCCGGCGACTGCACAATCAAACTCTTCCCGCGCCGTTGGTTCCCATTGACATCAGCACCAACCCACCCCTCAAAGTCAATATGCGATCAAGTAGTTGTGTCAACTTTACTTATGGAAACTGCCCTGGTTGGTTTCAAAGGGAAACCAACGTTTGCCTCGATAACATGGAGTGAGGCAGGGAATCCCCCCGACATAAACCATGCCCGAATTGGTTTCCTTGCGGATCCCTAGGTTCATTCTCAAAACGGTGAGGCATTCCTGACTGAACACCAGCAAGTTTTGCGGGGTGTTCTCCAAGCCACGCCCAAATTTGGGCTTTGCTAAGGTGCTTGTAGTTCTTAGAAGTACTTACTTGTAAGTGGGGAACCAGTTGAAACAACAATTTTGGAGGGACACTTTGAGGGGTCGCACGAGCTTGCGCCTTTTTTAACCCAACCACTCCATGTCCATGCTTGCAATATCTATCTAGATTTACCCTCCAGCTGGGTCAAGCAGGTATATACCACCTACTTCTACATTGTCATACATTGCGTTAGCAAGATGGTGTCCACTACCCCCCAACCTCCCACAACCTGGACCATGGGTTTGAAAGGAGTCGGCTTAATATGCTTCACGGTTTTCTAGGCAGGCAAACGTCGCCCACCCCCCAACAAAACGAGGACCAAGGCACTTCAAAGCATTCTCCACCAGCTGGCGGCCGCACTTGTTCCAGGTGCATTGGTAGCTCGAACTCTCCCGCGCTTTGCTGCTGACTTTCCAGAAGTTCCGGAGATGCTCCAGCTTGTCCTCAACTTGGGGGTTCTGTGGCCCCACCGAGGTCGCGAGGCCCCTCAAGCATACCCAAGGAGCACCCGGAAGGAGGCATGGGTTGGGATGAAGTGTCGACAAAGGGGCCCCAGAGTGCCGATTGGACCACACCAGAAGTTTGGAGGTCAGCATTCGGAAAGGCACGTCGCAGTCATTCTCAACATGCCCGAGAGCAGCGATTCTCAGAGTCCCGTGTCCACTGAACATGTGAGTTCGCACTGAGGGCTCTCTGTGCCTCACTTCCGAACGAGTGGATTGGCCCAAAATCCAAACTCGGTGTTTGTACTCTTCCTGAGTGGATGGGGCAAAAAGGTTCAAGCTTTTGTTTGCCACATTACAACAGTCTTCCTAAAAAGCTTAAAGTCCTGGAACTCAGGAAGTGAGACAAAGTATAACTTGCTGGTGCTCAGTAGGGAATGATCCAGGGTGTTGGGAATGATTTCTTCGGGGATGAGCCATTTCAGGGGCATTCCATTTCATTCTCTGCTGAGAACCGGCAAAATAATTTCCAGGAACTCAGGGAGGGGGGCCAAGTGATCCGTCCTCCCACAGGTCATCTGGCAGCTTCTTGCCCACAAAGAGCTCAGAGAGGATGTGTGAGCGTCCTTGTTCTTGCTCAGCATTGAAGCGGGACAGCAGGAACGGCAACAAGTCTTCAAAGGCTTTGCCCGCGTCCTTCTCCTCGCACTTCAGGTGGGATGTCTCGGGATATAGCCAACGTGGCGCCATGTGAATGACCTCCATTTGATTAAGTCCCCTGGGAAAAACAAAAAACAATATTTCGAGTAGTGATAGATTCCCTTTAAAACCAACAGGGAAAAATAACAATATTCTTAACCAAATGGAAGATGAAGCCTAGCATATTCAAAGCATACAATTTCAGTAGCTGACGACTTGTCATCACGCGCACTGATGTTTTGACGCCCTGACACTCCCAAGCCACAAATCTCGCAAGCAGTGCAAGTTTGCGCGCATGTGGCGCAGGGGCAGGGGTCAACATGGTGAACCTGGGTGAGGCAGCAAAAGCTTCTAGGAATGACTCTGCTCGAGCTATTTTAAACCATATCCTGCGCAATTATGTTGCTCGATTTACCTGATGTGAGCTGAGTCCCAGCCGGATACTGAGAACATGCCTCTTGTTGCTTGCCTCTAACGCATGTGCCGTGTTGCTTTTGGTTGGGGTGGACGGGCAAGGAAGCGCCAACAGGGAAGAAGTACTCGCATCGATGTGTGCTAGTGCCATCCGCGTTGCGTGAGCTGTGCCCAAGTATTACCCAAGAAAAAGAATGCAAGACAAATACAAGGGACAAGATTTATCCAGTTCTTTACTTGGTCGGCAACTCTCGCGCCTTTTGCGCGAGGGTCATAAGATCCGAGTAGCCTGGCAGTGACCAACACGCTTGGCCAAGAACTTGTCAAAGGACCCAAGGCCCCAAAAGACAAACCATGGGGAAAATGTCGACATGCTAATCAAACATCTAGTATCATCTAGTATCTTATTTGTCGAGATTTCCTTCACTACTTCAATTCTCAAGCACCATACCCTGAGCTCTCGCATCTTGAGAGTCAAACATTGCCTTCTCGTGAAAAACACTTGGCACTCAAAAGAGCTTTCAATTGAGTGCTAGAGCTGTGGAAAGTTGCGGGGCCAAGCAAGGAGGCATTCTCAATGTTCATAACTGCGCCTTCGTGATAGCAAAAGAAGGGCAGCAGGCTGTCAAACAGTGTGACTCAATGGGTCAAAGGACATGCTGCAAAAGTTAGATCAAAGCCTTGGCTTGTTGGATCCAATGCGCGCGACATGTGCGCCTGGCCTTGACCATAGCTGTTCCGGGCTATTTCTGTCCCAGCTCTGTCTCCTAAATGGTTGTGGGCCAAAGCCATGTATTGCAGCTGCAAAATTCCAACTAAAACCTACAGGGATCCGTACAAACGCTGTCCGCTTTCAGAGTAGCAGAGGCGTGACCCCCCCGTCACTCCGTCCCCATTCTTTACGGGAAATCCAAAGGGGGATATCCAGTCCGTTTAAGTGAGCCTCTGCAAAACCATGTTCTTCACATGGGCGTGGCTTGCACGGGGAGAGAACGCCACCCTGCTTCCAACCCTTGCCCTTTGCGGTTCCTGCCTGACAGCCGCGCACCTCGGACGGCATGCAAAAGTTAGGCCCAAAAGACCTCACCACATGAACCCTTTAAGGAAATCCCAAAAACGGCCACGCACAACCAGTTGGGTTGTTTGGGTGGGTATGCTTGCAAAAGGGATCCCTACAAGTTGGCGTGCCTGGAAACCGGTACGGAAACGCTTTCTTGTAGTAGGGCCTGTTGCGCCGAGTTGCTAGGGTCCTTCACGTTGGCCTTCTTCTTCATGTCGGCCACAGTTTGGAAGTACTTGCAGGCACCCTCGTCGCCTGACAGCCATGGGCCGAGGCAAGACTCATCATCACCACCATCATCATCGCCATCATCATCAGGGAGCGTTCGGAATGAAAGATCCAAGTTCCATGCCAGGCCATGAGTACGACTGACTCCGAAAACTTGCGCACCAAATCCATCAATCATAGTGGCAGTTGTTTGATGGCTGGCTATGCTGGGCTGCGGCACCTGGCTACACCCATGCCCGCTGCATTTCTCCCAAACGAATAAGTCCAGTTGGACTTCGGTCCCCTGTAAACTGCCCACTTGAAATCGCTTTGGGAAGCGGCAGTCACACTTCCTGAGTGGCCCAATCAAGTTCAAACTTGCTGTGTACCACCAAATGCTCTTCCCAGAAAGTATAAAGTCCAGGCACTCGAGAAGTAAGTACCCACCCTGGGGCCGCGCGCCTTTGGTGCTAACTCCACCTGCCCAGGTCCACTTGTCGCCCTCCGTCTCCTTCTTGGCAATGCGACCACTGTCCAACTTCCACCTCAGGCTAAACGCCGGCGCCGAAAATCAGCCCAACACACCTCTCCAGGGTTCAGCGCCGTGACCCACAAGCACGCAAAACAAGCAAAGCCGTGATGATGCTCGGCTTGGAAAACCTGGTGGATGCCCTGTGTCTCCAATCCGGAACATCTGGGCATTTCATTGCCTGGTCCTCAGCCCCTGTCACCCTCCCACCAAACATGGTTTGGTGCACAGAAACCCCCCCTTTCCATCCCTTTCCAACATCGGCTGCCAAAGGGCGTCCGATATCGTCTGGCAACATCGCCTTCCAGGTTCGTGGGTAGGGTAAGACTCACTAGAACCCCACTCGACCCCTGACGCGTCCAAGCGGCGCCCGACCTTCATCCGCCACAACTGATCCCCATTTGGTGCCTCAGGCCGTGAGAAAACTGGGGAAGCGGACCATTCTGGTAGCTTCAATGGGGCCATCTAAGTGACATCCTCAACTTGAATTGCCCTCTAAATCATGACCGAATTGCTAATTTTGGACTCCCTTCAAATCTCCTTGCCTGAGTGGAATTTGCGCCAGCAGCACAAAAGAAATCCGAAGTGAGAAATGTTTTCCAGCAGCGCACGCCTTGACCCAGTTCCATAGGTGACCTTTTGGAAACTAGATAGGCTTCCCTACCAACCGCCAGTGGGACCCATCTATTTCTATCCATACTAACCGATCAAAAGGACGAGGTTCTATTTCTAAACCCGGGGGTTCTCCTTTTGATTGGTTAGATTGGCTGATTCGGGTGTCCACTAGTCCATCCATTTTCCAGCTCAGGCCGCTATGCTCCAAACCCTTGGGTGGAGACCCTGATGAGCCCTTTCGGACGCTCAAAAACCCATGCCATTGGCATAAAACCCATTTTTCCGGGGAATCCCATCCATCCGCTTCACTTAGCGCCAGTACTAAATTTCCTTTGAATAAAGCCGGCGTATCAATCCAGGGCCAACCTTACCCTAAAACGGACCAGGACTTCAGGCAAGCTGGTCCAGATGAAGTTTACTCGCCCAGACCCAGTTCACCGCATCCGCAAACCGCCTATTTGGACACAAACCCAGTGGCCCAGTCCAACGCAGTGGCCCATTCTCCACGGAAACTAATCCATGGTTTAGCCAAAAACCGATGAACATCGTTGAAACCTCATCCATTCTTAGCAAAAAGACGGCACGTGAGAACCTCCTTCCATTTTTAGAGGCAAAAAACAACACCTGAAGCATCCGTCGGCCAATCCGAAACGAGGCCAAAGCGCCATCCAGGCCGAAGATCGCGGAGCCCACGCCGAAGGAGCCCTTGGAGGCGCGCTTCTTGCCACTGGCGGCCACGCCGGTGACCGCCTTCGCCTTCTTGTCCGCTTCCTGCCGAAGGGGAAACCCCCGCGTCCTTTTTGGGCTCTCCGGGCTTCCTCTGTGTGGAACCTCTAAAAGGTGCACTTACGGAAACCAGTCCAAAAATGGAACAAACCGTGTCCTTGTGTTTGTTTGACTGGGTTTCCTCCACTTCCCTGTTGGGGAACAAACCGTGTCCTTTTGGTTTTTTGAACAAGACCCACAAAATGGTTTTTGCAGACTGGGCCCCGGGGCCCGTGGGTTCCCTTCCAGCGGAAGGCCTCCTTTGGTGCCCCGCCTCCATGACTTTCACGTTCAAGCCCTGCAGCACGCCCAGAACTGGCGCTGGGATCGCCTTCGCCGAGATTGCAATCTCGCGTGCGGGCCACACAATTGCGGCCGTTTCGCAATGACCAGTGCTTCAACCGCGCAACCGCTGTCAAGCAGAGTGAGTTGACTATGAACACTTTGACTGGGTTGCTCAAAATTGTGGGATCCCCAAGTCTAATCCAAAACCTGTACACCCAGAAGGATTCAGAACATATTCTTAGCAACCAAGCTCTAAACATACTACTTCATTCAACAGGACCCTTCTCTAGCTGCCGCGCCTGCTCCACCAGCTTGCCTTGAGCTGCAGACAGGACGTGTCCAAGGCAATCCCAGAAGAAGATCTGGCAAGCTCTGTCTCTCTCTCTCTCTCTCACTCTCGCTCTCTCTCTTGAGACCCCTTTGGGTGGTTTTACGGGGAAACTCGAGACCTTGGCCGTATAGTGAGTATACAGCGAGTAAGATGCCATGCCTGGACAAATCGCAAACTATGGAAACGAGCCATTTCAGGCGGGGTGTTTATTTAAAGACACACCCATTTGCACTTTTGAAGTAGGAAGTCCGTGACACGAGGTGCAGCAACTCGTGCGGGGACTCATTCGCGGGTCAGGGTTGCCCAGAAGTCACTGGAAAAAGGCCTAGCCATTTGGTGGCAAAAGCAAAGAACCTTTACAATCACCCATTTTCCACCCTTGAGATGTCCCCTTTGAAACCAACACCAAAAAAGGTGTACAGATTTGGTCATCTTTCAAAGGATTTTTTGGTTCAGTGACTCCTGCCAGGCCTTCCCGAACTTGGTGATCATGGACCCCAGCAGCTCCGACTCCCCGATGCCCGTGTGCAGCACCTGAAGCGAGCACAGGGAGACCCACAGAAATCTTGGAACCCAGTCTCAGGCGTCGGGGGACCCTGTTTTGCCAACCACAAACTCCCGTTTTTCGACCTCCGTTGTACCTTAAAATAGTTTGGTGGATGGAAAAACGGGGTCCCACGATGTCTCCTTTGAAAAGCGACGTGGGAACACTCGGAACCAAATTAAGACCAGGGCCGCTGATGATCAACCAACATCGCCCAAAAGGACACCTACGACCTACGGTCTTGGGCTAGGCGCGGCGAATGGTGGGTTTAACCTAAGTCTTTCCTTCGCAAACATATCCTAGCTACCACCAGCCTCCTAACTTGAGGCCTCATCTCAGGAACCTCTACCTCCATCTCCGTGCCAGCTGTTCAACACTGGCACGGCTATGAACATGTCTGGCCACATGGAAAAGCGAGGCTTCGAAAAATGTTGCGTTGCCCGACTAAAAATGTCCCAAGTCCACCTTCAATGCTTCTCACAGACATGGGTGTGTGTCAGAACAGGAGGCCCTAACAAAGGTGAAGAAGGTACCAATTCCAGAAACCACGCACTTCCTGAGTGGATGCCCCCCACACAAAAACTCCGAATCGTTTTACTACTAAACTGGCCTTCCCAACAAGTTTTAAAGTCTAAGAAACTCCGGGAGTGAGTGCCAAAAGTCAAGGAACACACACTTGTATCCCATGGTCTTCCCACAAGTATTTAAAATCCAAGGAAACTCAGGGGCTGACCCAAAAACCAAGGAACACACGTCTATATATACATATATATATATATATATACATACATATCTATATATGCATAAAACGTCTCTTGCCGAAGCGCCATCAGCAGGAACTGGACGTGGGGCACCGCTTCTTCCTGCAGCTTCAGGAACTGCAGCCAATCGATGGGCACCGGCAACGAGGCCTGCGAGGAGTGGCGACTTGGCGCTCGGAGGGCGGCCAAAACCCCAGACCTTTCTCATGCGAAGCAAGCTGCGGGTGTGTCTGGCCAGGTATGCACTAATTTACCCACCTGAAATCAATAAGTCCGGGCACCCTGTGAAATCCTAGCGACCTGCCATGAACATGTGCTCAGTTGCCCAAAACGGGATCCTTGGGCTCAGATCGATCTGGTCGATTCGCTTTGAACCTGAGTGCATCTTTACCATGACCATCCCTAGCCACAAGTTGCAAGGGGTCTTGGGGGAACCTCTTTTTGGCCGGCTACAGATGGACCCCAAAAGGAAAACCGCCCTTTTTGGGTTGAAAAAAGACCCCCGCCGCGCTGGTGTGATTTTTTGTTTCATCGCCCGATACCGATTTCCCTTTCCGCCTCGGGCGTGATCTCCCGGGTCCCCTTCTGCCTGCTCTGCTTCTCCAGGCTGCCTCAGCTTCTTTTTCAAAGGACGTCAGCCGAACTTTCTCCGGTGAAGCTGGAGAAGAAAAAAAGAAAAAAACACGTACATGAACCGCAAGCCGGGGACTCTCAGGGTCCTGGACTGAGCAAAATAGGATGATGCTTGGACCAAATCCAGCGACATCCCTCCACTCCCTTGTATGTTGAACTGACCCGGTGGCTCCCTTGGCGACCTCCCTGCAGCATTTCCAGCTCCAGGTTGCCTGTGGAAGTAGGACCCCGGGTATCTACCAATCCCCAGGTCCAAACGCATGCCAAGGTGCCCATTTTCTGAACCACCGTCTGCAGCAGCCCGATCTCCGAATATCCTGTGGAGAACCATTCCATCCGCAGAACAAAGTGCTTACTAACGTGTTGGTTCTGTAAATCGCGCTGGTCAGCACTGCCCTGCAGCCTTTTGCCAGCGCAGTGGAACGGTCCCCAGCACTCCCCTTTGGAACCTCAGCCCTCCTGGGGGGATCCTTAAAGGGGCCCAAAACGGGTGATGCTCAAAACCCAGCGACATATTTCCGCCGACCCCGGGTGAGTGCGCAAGACGACATGCGCGCGCGGTCGCTTGCGCCTTCCAAGTGCTCGGTGAGGGTGTCGAAGGAGGTCTGGATCACATCCCTGGACCGCGCATCTGCCAGCAGCACCTTGAACATCTCCGCCGCTTTCACTGGGCCCTGGCAGGGCGAAAATCAGGTGTCAAAATCGGGGAACCCTCTCCCCTCCCCCCCCAAAAAAAATAGAAAAGAAAACAAAGGTGTGGTTTCTTGGATTCCCTTCACAGCCTGAAACCAAAAAGGGAACCCCCCTCCCCCCCGCCAAAACAAAAAAAACAAGTGTGGTTTCTTGGATGAAACCAACAAGGGAACCCTGAAAATGGGATGAAACAACACAACCCGAAATATTCGCCCATGCCTATGCATGGTGTAGGAAACAGCCCCTTTCAAAGTGGTATCACCATCCTTGACTGCTTGGTCACTCATGCCGCATGCCTTGGCATCACGGAAAGCTACCCCAAAAACCAAAGCTTCCAAGCATGTGTTTTCTCATGAGGATACCCTGACTTTTTGAGGTTCCGGGAGCCACTTGATGGCCCTTTGGCCCTTAAAAAAAAAAAAACGGCACCGGAGTACTTCCGCCTCGTCCTCCTTCAGCAGATACTTCTTGAAGACGCTCTTCATGAGCTCGTCCTCGGGCTCAACCGTTCGCTGGCCGGGCAAAAACCGGCACATCCCACATGGGACAAGAAAGGCACCGCCCATGTGGCACCGCGTTGATTGGTTGATGTTTTGAAGAGAACCCCCCCCCCTCCCAAGAGTTGCACAAAGGAAATGCACTACTTGAGGCTTGAGGACTGGGGGCCCCAATCAAGGTGCGGCTGCTCTTGAATGCCGGGTAGAACTTGGCTTAGAACGTGCTCTCTCCCACTGACATAACAACTGTGGGAGAGTTCTTGGAAGACCAAGTTCCACTTGGAGGGACCATTTCCCTGTCAGGTGCCATAGTGGAAGGGATGGTAGCAACCTTGGAACCAACAACTCTCAGGGTCCGACCCCTAAATCTCCGAAACATGAGTTGGCCACACGCTGCTTGGCGTCATGGCGGCCGTTGCTCGACTTGCAGATGTCGCTTTGGATGAACTTGTATGCAGGAGTTCCAGCCTGGCACAATGGCACAACACACACACACACACAACGGCGACTGACATACTACCTCCAAGTGACAGACCCCAAAAAGGAAACAGCCGCAAGAGCAATAATTTTAAGAGCCCGGAAGCGCACAAAAACGACCAGAAGATGCGCACAGTAGCTTGGTTACGCCTAGCAGCTCTCCAGAATCCATTGCTTTTGACCTTGCCAGCAGTTCGTTCTTCCAAGTTTGTGGGGTCCGAGCCAGAAATGCTCCCAAGTGCTTTGTCTCAGGACAACTGCGCGGCTTGACTTTCCATGAAGCTTCGGATGCCTGCGACCCTGAAGGTATACAATTGCAATGCTGTCCAGGCCGGCCCCCAGGTGATACGGAAAAAACACAACTCGCGCCGTTGTCTTCTCGAGGTTGCCGCCAAAAATCAACTTCACACCCACCAAGACAGATGGGTTCTGTTTCGCCTGCCTCAAACTCCCCGAGCACCTTGAAGAACTGTTCCACTGCCAGGGGTGGGGGCAAGCGCCTGGCAACGCGGAACGTGGATGGCGCAAACTCGCAAGGAGACTCGTACGCATCCGTACGCATCCGCACGCATCCGGACGCCCGAAGGCGCCAACTGTGCCCCCCCCCCCCGGGCACCCATCTACTATACAGACCACAGTGAGCATGATCGTGGGACCAAATGATTAGCCATTCCTGGGTCCATGGAAGTCAGGTCCAAGATTTCCCTCTAAATAGTCGGTCCCGTTCTCCGTCACCGCATTCTGGGCTCCAGCATCCCCAGGTGAGTCATGGTCAAAACAAGGTACTTCACTGGTGTACCCAAAGGCATGTCAATGCAAAAGACCGGCTGTACCTGTCTGCAATTTTTACTAATCCAAAAGCTGATTTAAGGGATCCCCAAGTAAAGGACCTTTCATCATGGTTGGAACTATCCCAGAACCTCCATCTGAGCCATAATCAACACCTGGCATTAAAATGGTCTACCCAAACCAACCTAAAGCACTACAAGTACAACGGCGGCCGCACCTAGGATCTAATTCTGGCAGGACCTGTCCCTTACTAACCTTCACTACCCCGCTTTCGACTTTGGCTCGTCTGAGCCTGCCGGTTTCTACCCGGATGTGGCGCAACACCCCCGCCTGGTGAAGAGCTTCAGAAATTCCGTGCAGCCCGTGGGCTTCTTCTCGGAGTTGGGCCCACCCGTGGCCACCAATGGCCCCACCAGCAGCTCTTGCCGATCGGAGCGGCCTTGGCGCTGGGCACAAAATTGTCGAAGCAGGCTGAAGGCTTACAGATTCTCAAGGCCCTAGGGTCCCAAGTGCATTATATTTAAGGTCTTGGCAAACCCACGGATTATCAGGAACCGAACCCGAGACCTCAAAAATTGAGGTCTTTCGTTTCGGACAGTCCTAGGTATGGCCAACGACCCATGCATAAACAGCACACATGCCGACTGTATTGGACATGTGTAAGCGTCCACTGTGCATATCTTATGGCCAGGTCTTACATTTGTCGCCTTATTTGCGCCTCGAGGGCTCAAACACTGTGTGCCATTGTCAGGACTGCTAAGGAAACACAATACAGCACCTACCTACAGAATGCTTGCCTCATACGCACGTCCAGAAGTCTACGCGGCATGTTTTGCGACTCTCCATCGGAACAATCTAAGTACTGCAATTGACAAAGTATTAAATCATAACAGATCAGCGCGCTCAAAACCAAGACCCACACAAATTGCCAAAACCTGAGTCTTTTGCCTTGGGAAGGTGGAGACCGCGTAACTTGCTCACTGGCGGATGGCGGGACCTAGAATCGTGGCAAATCCTGCCATTTAAATGTTCAAGCTTCAATGATTCCAAAAAATATGCACAATGTAACGGCATAGCTCGCGCAAGTGCTCCAGGGTCAGCCAGGCAAAGGCCATGGACCAGAACCAGCCACAAGGAGCCTCAACATAAAATACTAGTTTGTTCATACTTTCCAGGAAACGCCTAGTAGCTAGTAGTAAACATGTACACCAGCATTGTTACTCAATCGAACCCGCACAATGCCACAACGCTCGTTAAGCTAAATCAGCTATCCAGGATTCACCGGCATGCGCAAGCATGAGTGAGGCCCTGGCATTACAAGTTGCTGGATAAGCTAAGTACGAATAAATAAGTTCCAAACATGATTGATACAACCGATTCTAGTATGCTTATCGAAACAGTGGCTCGGCAAGCTTTCGGATACTTGCGAAGGCTTGAGCAGGGCGTCCGTAAGCGTAACTGGCGGAGAGATCACGCCTACTGTGCCTATCGGGTTGACGCATTGATCTTGACTCGCGGAGTCAGGAAAGTTATAAGCTTGGTGGTATATACACTATAGAAAATAAGCCCCGTCGAAAACAACAACATCCGAAACAAATAAAACTGAAGTTGGCAGTGTAGAACCGAACGCGGCGACCCTAATCAACCCGTTCTCACAATCAGGTGTGTTCTAGCCCGTGCTAGGGTGCATTCTGAAATTTAAGCATTTAAACCATGGCAAAGCCACTGCTTCAAGAATTGCTCTAAGCGACTTTGATGTTAAACCAGCGATTGAAGCACGGTTACAGCTGACTGTTTTTCAACTTTGCATATGCCCCTTGCGTTGACCAGTTCATAAGAGCAGCAGCAGCAGCAGCAGCCGTTCAAACACCAAAGGACAAAGCACGCTGACATTCGCCCCCACGTCAAATAATAGCCAACAGCCTCGCCAAGTAGAGTTTTAGAGAAGAAAGCTACTTCGGGATTCAACAGTATGAAAGTATGAAAGCCACCGTCCAAAAAAGGACCCGGTTACAACGCGCGTAACATACGCGGATGCTTATGATACAGAGGTCCATAATTTCTGCACAGCAGTCATGCATAGTCGTGTTTGCATCCTTTGTGTGTTTGGAAAGAGAGTCTACGTCATTGGGCTTTGACAGCGCCGTTTTACTGGGCAGCACTTGTACATTACCTGTTCATTGACGCTGCTGAACAATGTATGTGTTTTAGCATTTGCATTTAAAAGGGATGACGGTGACAGGGTGAGTGGCATTGCGCTTTCGGCGCTGCAAACAAATAATGCAGTGTGAGTCGCGCTCTTGCCATTGGTGCCCTTGCCTTGCTTCGTGCTGTGCTTCGCACCACGTCAAAGCTTGAGAGACTTTTCATGCGTCATATCTCGGGCTAGCCCAGCTTCTGCTCGCCAGAGTGCCTTTGACAGCCACAAGCTGACCTGACGCAAGCGCAAAACAACTTTCCTTGACGATGAGGCCTTGTTCATCGTCATGCATCAAAATGACCTGCCCTGCATCGCATGAAGCAAGCCTAAACTCGCATGTTGTGCTTGGCTGCCATTGCAGGGTCCAGCACGTAAGTCTGCCCATATACTGATGGACAGGTGGAATGCTGATGGCTTTGTGCAGCTTGCAAACTGGGCTATGGACTATGCCGGGTTCTCGTTTAAATCAGGTCTTACTGAACAAGGAACGAAGCCACGCTACACAATGCCAAGCCCGCGTCCCAAATCATTGCCACCCCAAATTCCTTGATGGCTTGACCATGCAACCCCCCCTTCTCCACCAGGGTGTGCAGCTCAGAGTCAAGGAAAAAACATTGTCTGCCACGCCCAGCCTCTGCCACAAAAGGCGTAGTTTTACTGTTCAATAGCAGAATCACGCAAAATAACTTGTTTTCACGCGAAATCACGCAAGACCTGTATATGCAGGTCTTTTGTCCCAATTGTCACGCAAATTCACGTTAAATCACTCGAAATCACGCAGCTGAGTCGCAGCTATCGTGGAAGGATTTGCGGAGAGTTCTGTAGACAAGGCAAATCGATTCAGCCCAATAGCACGGCCCAGTCTACAGCCCAGTTTGCAAGCTGCACAAAGCCATCAGCATTCCTCCTGTCCATCAATATATGGGCAGACTTAAGTGCTGGATCCTGCAATGGTAGCCGAGCACAACATCATGCGAGTTTAGGCTTGCTTCATGCGATGCAGGGTAGGTCATTTTGATGCATCACGATGAACAAAGCCTCATCGCTCGAGATTTTGAGCAAGGGTTGACTGTCTAGAAGACTTTCTTCTGAACATATCGAAAGCTGTTTCGCGCTTGCGTCAGGTTAACTTGTGGCTGTCAAGGGCACTCTGCCGAGCAGAAGCTGGGCAAGCTCGCGGTATTGTGCATGAAAAGCTTCAGTGGTGCCAAACAGTGTACCAAGCAAGACTCGGGCTTCAAGAACACGACTCACACTGCGTTAGTTGGCTGAGGCACAATATCGATAGGGCTTAATTATAGTGCGAAATCACTTCGCTAAGACTTAAGGGTGATAGGGTGGTTCTAGGCAAAAGGGCGCTATTAAACTCGATGGAAGTAGGCCTTCCGATAGCAAATAGTTTGATTCCGCCGTGCAAATAACCCACGTCCCTCGAGTTGATCAGAGCATTTCTTATTGGATTGTGTTTTTCTTCTGCTATTTGCCAAACGTGTCACTAATAGGGTTCTCAAGTTCTGCTGCCAGGGAACCACCGATAGGGCGCTACCTAGCCAATTTGAAGCCGATAGCTCACCCGCTTTCCAGACAGGATTATCATATGCGCTGGCAGTCTTCGGTACAGGGAAGGCATACTCGAGTAACACAAACGACGGCCTTGGATGCATAATGAACTATGTTTACCGCCAATGGACTTTGGACACAGAATACGTCGCAACACATGCAATATGGCAAGACGCGCGCGATTGATCAATATCAACGGCTGGGCAACTTGAAGGAAACCGACGGAGACCTAAGTATGAGGAGAGGCGGGCTAGAAGTTGTATCATGGATATTTAATCATTTGTGCAGGGGTTATTGCTCTATCTTATGCAGGGCAGTACAGCGACAAGTAGCTTTCTTCCTACCACTGAAGGTCTAAACTGAGAGCACTCCTGGGCCATGGCGATACGTACAAGCAGAGGCCTATGGCGTTTGATATCCAAATGAAGGGTTACCAGCTGCGCAAACGCAAAGCAAAGATATCGAGCAGCACCCAAACCCACCTGCAGCCTCTTTGCATTTGAGTGGCAGCGGTTGTTTGTCACGGCTCTTATGCTTTGTTCTTCATAAACAATCGCTAGCCATGTGCAGAAAACGTACACTCCCCAGCTGAGAGGCTGAGATGAGGGATTTTTCTATGCTCGTCCACTGCAATCAGAAGGTAGAATTGAAGGTGCTGTAGTCCGAGCAACAAACAAAGCCAATGCTATATATATATATAATGACACACTAGCATCACGATTCTCTATTTTTCTTCGAATATTTGCTGGGTGTGAGTGCCAATAGGTCGAGACAAAACTGTTGTTTTGCAGGCCTTCGGTCAGACATAGTGACGGAATGTTCAGACTCATATGTGCATGGTCACGCGGCACGCCTAGAATAGTACATGGAACGTTCCTTGTGCCTGGTGACTAACCGGGGCAACTGGGTAAGTACCTTTTGGCTTACGACATTCGGTCTCTTGGCAAATTGAGGAATAATAAATAATGTGTATTCCAGCTGTGAAGTGGCAATATGCATGTTTTCTTTGGCTCTGTCCAACTGACAGGAAGGACATGTTTCCATGTTTCATGTAAATTGATGCTACTGAATCGTTTGGAGGGAGAAATGTAAGGTATCCTGGTCTAGCAGGTACGATCCGCGTTCTGGAAAGCCATGTAGTCTTCATTAACAAAGAGAACGGGTCCAAACACCTGATTATGGGTTTGACACGGCAAAGATTTCGGGAGCGTTTTCCAGGACCGCTTTTGACATCTTGCCCTAAATTGATTTGCTTGGACATTTGCATGTCTGTTTTGCCTTGTATTCTGGCTCGACCATCATTCAGCTACATCAAAGAAAGGGTCGTGCGTTGCTTTTTCTGCTTGGCTGGCTGAATTATTACAACACATGTAGCTGCAACAAACAGCTTGCTTTGTAGAATAAGTAGTGTTCTACTGAAATGCTCGTCCAGCATCCTTAATTTGACCATGGGTTGCCCAAAAGCAGGTTGGATTTCTAAAGACCTCAAAAATCAAGGTCTTTTCGGAAAACACCGTTAAGGGCGCCTTTCGCATCCAAGACCCTAAAATTCAAGGTCTTTTGCCTCGAAGGACTCCGGTGCAGTTCTTTGAACAAAGACCTTCATATATAGGGTCTTTGGGACCCTAGGGAGGGGAAAGAAGGAGAAAACCGCAAAAACACAATGAGAAACAGAATGGAGCAAGCAGAAGATTATACAAGTATGAAAGGTGAAACCCTGGGAAGGCTGCTCCCGCCTAATTTCACCCAACCACAACTTGCGCTGAGTGAATGGCGGTGGAAGGGCTCACCCCAAGGGACTTCTGCGTGCCCAGGCGCCTACGTCAGACAGGATCGTCCAAAATGCGTTGATCAGATTCGTGATCTCGTTCTGGCGATGGTCATCCAATGCGAAGCTCGGCAGCAGATCTGCAAACCTCTCAGCGTCTCGCTGCGTGACAAAACTGGAAATGCGTGGTGGGCACCCGACTCCCGACTTCGAGCAGAATTATCCCAAATGCAGCAATCCGAATCAAAGGAAGGATCACCAAAAACGCATCCCATGCGCACAAAGCTTCTTGCATGTACACACGCACTGCCCCAGAACGTGTAAAAGCAAGCACGCGCCGTACTCATCATTAGAGCTGATTGGACCTCCGTGTTGCTTTCATGCCTCCAAAGTCCAAAGTGATACACGATGGTTCGTGGCTCTTAGGACTCCCCCAAACCCAGCTGCGCAGTGACCCTGGTAGAACGGGGTTGGGCTTGGACTGGGCCCGAACGAGCATTTTGGCTACCGGAAGCTCACCATTGAGCCCGTCAAACCCGCAAAGGGTACCAGCCCTTTGGAACGGCTTCCCCACCTGGCCGGCCTTCCCTTCGCAACGAGTACCGCCCCCTCAAGACGAACCCCCCCCCAATGGTCCCAATGGTTGCCGAGAGGCCGCTGAGCCACGCTGGCCTTCTTGTGGCCCTGTGGCAGCACCGCCCAAATCCTTGGTCGCGCGTCCGCCGCTGGCCCCGACTTTGGGAGGGAGGGCTCCAAGGCTCCAAGTCTCAGCTTCCCTCTGACTGGTGGTTGGAAGGAGGGGTTTCCGTTCCATTTGTCTGCACGGCAAAATCGAGCTGGAAGTTCTAGGGCCATCGCTCCGAGCCAGTCCGTTGTTGGGTAGGCATTTTGACTCAGCCCTGGGAAAAGCCGACTGGCAGCACCTGCTTTTTCTGTGATTTACATCTGAAGAAGCAACCAAACTGGAGCAACTGGAAGTGACGTCTACACCCCTATTCGGAGATGCAACGACTGACAGCTGGACCCATCCAGCCCAGGCTTCTTCATCAACAGCGCGATCTTCTTGTTCACCGTGAGGGCATGACGTGTGGAGTGCGTCGACATGATCTCGCCCCCCAGGCGGATGACCTGGTCCACCCCCGGCAGCGCGTCCTTGTCGCCTGTAGCGACAAGAGCCACAAGGCGAAGCAGCGAACCAACCACTCCTGTGGCTTTTGTCCCCAACAATCAGGGACCCCCCCAAAATGGGTTGGTGTCCTTTGCGCTTCCTTTCAAAACCAACCAAAACAAATTAGCCTCCAAGGAACACGTACAAGTCCGGGCCATTGTAGTACACGAACTCCTCATCACCATTCTAGCAATCTTTGGTAAAAGGGTGGTTGGCCTGCCTTCCTGGAAGGAACCGCACAAAACGGTAGCTGGCAGCTCTCCCAGAGCTCGAGTTGCCTGCGCCTAAATCCTTCGAAACTTCCTACGATATAGAGCCGACAAAACATCTCGAAATCGGATTGGGCCGAACAACGTCTTGCAGCTTGCAGGTGATAGCTCCAATGTCACAATTATCCGAAAGGCAGGAAAGACACGGCAAAGAGCGCCACTGTGGAATGCATGCACTGCGGCCATGAGTGCGGGTTGTTACGTCCCCAGGGCGCCCAGCATCGCGGAACACGTCCCGCCATCCCGTTGTGCTCACATGTGGCTGTGGGTCAAACAACTGGTACCAAATTTAAAATGGAACCCTGTTAAGCGGAAAAATGGACCAACACCCGCAACCCCTCCAGTTGAATTTTGAGCCACACCCATGTTGTGTTCTCACACGGCAAGGAAAGCGATACCAAAGATGACTGCATCTCATCGCTTGTTGCAACATGGAAGCTGGAAGCCGGGGTTCCCTGACAGCTGACCACAGGAAATCGGTATCAACTCAAAAATAGTACCCATTCTTCGGTTTCCCTCTGCCATCCCTCGTCCAAGTACCTCATTTACGGACTTGGGAATGTGTAACTGACAACTTCCCTTCAACCAACCCCGAGACCATAAATATGGATTCCTTGGACCAATGGGCTTCGCGCCAATTTCTGTTTGTCGGCCCCAGGAAAAAATCTCCGGATTGCCCGTCCGAGTTTTACACATTTTCCCCCGCTCGGCCTCCGCCTGTGCCTCGGCCTCGGCCCCTTCCAGCGCCCTTCATCAGCACCATGCCTTTGCCTCGGCCCTTGCTGACATACTGCCCTCCGCTTCCTGTCCTCGGTTTGGGGAAAAGCAAGGGGGATGTTTTTTTTTGTGGTTTCTCAAGGTCATCCCATGCATAGCATATAGTTTCCCTATGTTTTGATCATTGGATTCCCTTTGGCTTTTTTTGGGAACCCGAAAAATGGCGACTCTAAAGCTAGCACATCATGACGTCCATGTGGAGCACCCACCCCTAAGGCCGTCTCGCACAAAAGAAAGTTCGGCTACGTGTGGCATTGTGCCCGGAGGTGGACCCCTCAATTCTTCCAACACCGTTTGACTCGCCAAGCTCAAGGGAAGAAGCCCGTCCGGGTTTAAATAATATATATATATATATATATATTTATGTGTTTTTCTTATCGGGATGCCGTCTTGTTGAGTTCCATCGACTGAATTTCCGGGGGGATCCTCGAAAATCCGCCAACTGCTCCTTTTCAGGCGTCCGTTCAAGTAACATTCTCAAAATTACCCTGATGGCGGCTTAGAGGAAACCACCGACACGCAAACGTAATTTTGATAACCCCTCCAAATGTGTTTCCTCTCCGAACGGCAACACATGATCAAGGCAGGACTCGCAGGGCCTTGTCTGGCGGCGAATGTTGCTTTGCCGTGGCAAGTTTTGTTCCCGCTACCTCTCCACCCCCTAAAAGACATGGCCGGGCACTGACAAGAAACCCGAAAAGGATCCAAAGGACGTGCCGCAGAGAGAATTGCTTCAACGAGTTCCAGACTAGCGCAAATTCAAGCAAAGCTGGCAAATCCAAGGGATACTTCCCAAAAGGCCTCTCGAACTAGGTGTTCATAAACTCCATAAACCATTTGTGTGTTGCTGTATGTTTTCACCGCGAAAACCAGTATGTCGATCGTGGCAATGAAGAGCCATCCTGCCAAACAAATCTTTGTCCTAGGTTCTGCTAGGGCCCCCTCAGCGTCACAAGCCCAACCAGCCCAGCTCGGGCCATTCCAACCCCAAATCCTCCAAACAGCAACGAGTCACCAGTGGCAGGCAGTCTCAAGTGAAGGCTCCGGACAAACCGGACAATAGACCATCTATGACCATCTTCTTCGGCGCTTCTTTGGGAGAAATGCCAATGCTTACTGTAAGCCCTTGGATTCGGAAAACCGCCGGCATCGATTTCCCTTCGCCGAAGCTCGTGCCCTTGTGGGTCATCTCCTCCACCAGCTGCAGCATCATCTCGGGCTTCCGGCGCCAACCCCAGTGCGCCAAGGTGGAGAAGAAATCCTCGAGCGGCGCGCGTCGCTGGGGTCACTTCTTGGTTGGCTGCTGGCTTTTGGTTGGCGATTCATCGTAGTGGTTCTCAGTTGCATGGTGCATGGTTCTGTGCATGTTCCCCTATCCCCGGACAGACTTTGAACGGCCTCAACCATGACATGACTACAGTAGCCAAAGGCCACAAAGAGTCCTGAGGTCGACCAAACGACCAAGCCCGTGCGCAAGCCATGTTCGAACTGAAGAACAAACATGCCCAAATCGCCAAACAAAGCAGCCTCGAACAGGGGGGGATGTACAGCATGTACAACACATCCCAACACGGCAAGCATATGAGCCCACGCGCAACCCCCAAACAACACAAAGAAAAGCAGACATGTACGCATTTCCGGCATTTCTGTTTTTAGCTTCGGGACAGCGTGTTTGTAGGTTGCTAGGTTGTTTGAATGTTTGGCTCTGTTGCCAGTTGTCTGGATTATGTTTAACGGCGCGGAGACGGTAGCTGTGTCGGAGTGGACATCTGTACGAATCTGGATAGCAGGTCCTCCTCCCGATTGATCCGCAGTTAACATACCGCTCTTGTTTCCTTGGCGGTGATGGCTTCAGCAAAGCGCTGGGGAACTGGCGCGGAGCTGATGCTGTCCGACTTTGCAAGGGGGGCATTGACATGGTATGCCGCAACTTGCACACAGATTGATGTGTGTGTGTGTGTGGGCTTGTTTGCTTGCTTGTTTGCTTGCTTTATTGCTGGCTGGTTTGCGTGTTCTGGGTTGTTTGTTCTTGTTTGCTTGCTGTTGTGCGGTGCTGTTGTATGGTCGGTGTTTTTTTTGTGTGATTGCGTTTGTTGTTTGTTGGTTTGTTGATTGGCTCGGTGCCTTTTGCGAACCAAGGGAAACCAACAGGGTTACCCAGAAATCCCCGTTTTCGCGGTCCAACTCCCTTGGGTCTTGGGTCAATCGGTAACCCAAAAATGGGTTGCCCTGGTTGTGGAAATTGCTGGAAAGCCCGGGGCCTGGTCCCTTCCCATTTTTGACGCATGTCCTGGTTCTTCTTGCTGGGGCAGTAGCCCGCCTTTGGCCCAGAGCCCTGGGTGTGCATCTCCACCAGCGTGGCCCGAAGAACCGGCATGGGGTCCTGGGGTATTCGAATGGACACCTGCGTCCGACGAAACCCGTCTGGGCTGCCCGTTTTCAGATGCTAAAAGTGACGAACTTTTAGCACCAAACACGAAAAGGCTAAAAAGCTAAGGGGATGGCTGGGAGCCACCAAGCCACCTGAGCGCTACCTTTTCTTTGGCATGCCGCCATGGCAGTCATCCACCCTGAGAAGTCTTCCCCATAAAGAGGAAAATGAAACCGGACTTGGAGATATCCAGGGGTCGAAATCACCCCTCCCCCAATTCCATGGGGATGGAATCGTCGTTTCTCAGGCCCAAAGCTCAGCTCCAGCTGTCCTGCTCGAGGATCTCTGTGACCCAGTACCAGCGCCACCTCAGCGCGCCGTTGGTGACCAGCTTCACCATGAAGGCGGGGAACCTGCGTGCCAGCTGCGGCAGGCCGGGCACCTGCAGGGATCGGCCTGACTGAAGGCAGACCAAGCATGGTGCACAGAACCAGTACTCCCAACAAAAAGTCGGCTTCTGTGCAACCATGGGAGGGTGGTGAGGCAACTCGCCTGGCCACACTGCTCGGGCACTGGAAGCGGCCAATAGCTCGCATGTCATTCAGGCCGGGGCGTGCTTGTGGAAAAGGCCATCTCTTTGTACTTGCCAGTGATAACAAAACGGGCCATCGGCACCACTGTTCAATCACTTTCAAGGGAAGGCATGCCTTCATACCGCAGAAGGTGGCCCTGCAACCCGCATTTTCCACACGCTCAGAGGGTTTGAGCTTCAGCTCTGGCAGAATGAGCGCTGAATGGGCCCTTTTTTCTGTTTTAGCAGGCGACCCTCCCCCAAAACAAGAAAGGGTAAAAGGGATTACTGGGGGGACCTAGTCAGGCACCCCTCCCAGCTTCATCGACGGGTGACCTGACGCCTCGCCTTGTCGCTGTGCTTGGCGCTGAGCCAATCTCTCATCGGCTTGTCCTCCTCGAGGTACTCTTCCAGAAGCTCCTCCGCATGACGGGGCCCCCTGAACATCACTTGGGCCTCTTTAGTCAGAAGAAACGGGGTCTAGGTTGGACAGGACTTGCGAATAGTTCAGTTTAGTAGTGTCGATTCTCGACTAAGTATTGCCAAGACTTACTCTCAAACAAACTGCCCCTTGAAGTGTAGACTGAGGCGTTGATCTCGGGATGTCACACCTGGCCAACAAAGCTTGACATTAAAGTGTCCCTCGAAACATCCAGACTAAAGAGGATCAAGGGCCCAGTGACCGTTTGCTTTACTTTTTTTGAGGGGATGTATACAATATAAATACATGGCTTGAGGACCGTAAACCGTAGGTGTAAAACAGGGTCTCACATTCTATAGCAGGGTCAGGTATGGGAAAAAAGCCAGGCCCAGAACCACAGGACCTTCCTGGCCAGCAAAAACATGCCACGATCGTAAGGGCCCGACACCCAACACTCAGGGGTTACATAGGGAGATGCATGCTTTTTTAACCACCGAAAAGAGGGCCCTTAAAGGAAGATACGCCCATATCTGGTCAAGGGTTCGCAAGTGCCCCCCCCCATGGTTCCCAGTCCGTCCCCCCCTCCCTCCACCCCCGTGTTTGGAGCCCGGAACCATCTATGGCAACTTCTCCTCTGACTTGGAGCGTGCGAGGAGCGGCCAGAACTGCTCCTTGTCCTTCTCACCTGACCAAACCCAAAATTCTTGAGGCCCGGGAAGTTCCGAGCGCGCCCGGGAAATTCGACCGACCAAAAACTAGATGCTCAGTCAAACATGTCAGCTTGGCTTATACCTTATACCCTGCATGATACAACTCAGGGGCCAACAGATCAGCGGTGCCGAAAATCCGAAGGCAGAAGACGGTACCCGGTACCCCACTCCAAGAAACGGGTGTGGCTCTGTGCCTGCCTCTTTTTTTTGCAGCTTGGTGCCCGTCTCGGGGTTCACAACCAGCGGGTTTCTCTGAAGCTCATTTGGAGGTGCAAGCCATGCCCCTATGGGTGGTCAGATTTCCTTTTGGAGCCAAGTCAAGCATGACCTTTCCTTGGCAAACTCAGGTATTTCTTGTGTTGTAACAAAAGGGGAGCTAAAGGGAAACCTGATTAGCGAAGCCCTGGTTGTTGAATAAGCGGGTCCCAGTTCAAAGACACTCCTTCACGTTTTGCGGAGAAAACACATCTCCCTCTGTCCTTCTGCCAGGGTGATGTGTTATCCCGGTTCGACATTATTGTTCTTTAGTGGTACCCCACTCTAGGCCAAACAGTCCTTCTCCCAACCCGGAGAACCTTTAAAGGGATCAGGTAAAGGACCTTGGCCTTCATGGTCCATGGTTTTAACCGCGTGGCTCGCAGAAAAAAACAACACAACATACAAACAAACAAAAAACACATGGGATGCCGGGGCGCCAAAGAGCTCAAAGGCGTGCTCCAAAACCTCTTTGTCGGACTCCAAGGAGTCGCACTGCAAGAGGAACTTCTTCATCTTGCGGCTGGTGTCGCCTAAACAAATCACCGGACCGGTCAACATGTTGTTGGAGTTCGAGATTGTGGGTGGAGGGAGGCACCGTTGTGTTGGAGGTCCCCCCCTCCCTTGCATTTAGGGGCTCGCGAGCCTGCTTGAACGCGCGTTTGAGCATCACATTGCCGCCTGAGTCATCTTATCCCCAGCTGGGGGGGTTCCTCTGAATCCTCGCTAAGATGAACCGGGTGGATGGATGCACGGATGGATGTATGGGGGGGGTGTTGGTTGGATGGATGGATGGATGGATGGATGGGGGGGGGTTGGTTGGATGGATGGATGGATGGATGGATGGATAAATGGATGGACGGGTGGATGGGTGGATGGGTGGATGGGTAGATGTCGATGTTTGACTTTTGACCCTGAACTGCGCTTGGTTCAGGTTTCCCATCAGCAGAGCCTGAGACCGGGAAGCCTACCGCTTCAGCCTCCAAGGGCGGCCCTTCGATCCCCGGCCGACGCCCCAAGGGACACGTTTGGTCCAACCAGCCTGCCTTTTGACCGATCAGTTTCACCCCTGAAATCGGCCCAGCTAGTCCTTCACCATTTCAAGCACATGTTGGCTTATACTGATATCCCCAAACAAGCAGTCCGCTTGGGGTTCAACAAACAACACGTTACTTCGACATACTTCGACCAATCCCCAAACAAACCAAACAACCACAAAACACAACTTCGGCCCGTTTGTCGCCTTTAACAACACAAATCCTCACCGAGGAGTCCCGAAGTGTCCCGGAAAACATAAAAAAAATGAGGAAAAAAACACATAAAAAAGAAAATATGCCGCCGAAGCCACTGGAGAGAAAGGCCGCCCGCGCATCCTGGGGCTTGAGAAGTCCGCCCGTCGCCGCAGAGAAGCCCACGGTCTTTGAAGGGGAGTCCAGCAGCTTCTTGGCGTAGCCTGCGTTCGCTGTTGGAGCTGGGCGGGGGTTGTCGTTTTTTTTTTTTGTGGAGGGGGGCTTGTCTTTTTTTTGTTTTTTTCTGAAGGGGGGAGTGGGAGCTACTGGTGGAGGAAATTCATGACGGATCACTTCAAATGCCCGGAAATACCAAACAAACTATGGTTTCAACCATGGTTTCAAAGTGGTGTAGGATTTTGTGCATCCATAGTGGGCTGGTGAACTGGATTGTTGTTCGTGTTTCGGCTTGTCGTTGTTCTTTTCTGAGGGGGGGGGGACCGGGTACTTACCCTTTGAGCTTGGATTGAAAGGAAACCCATTCATTAAAGTCGATGATTCCTTTTTTGGATCTGGTCTTGCCATTTTGACACTCGCGAATGAAGGGACTAGGGGTGTATGTGTGTCTGTGTGTGTTTGTTCGTGCGTGCGATGTTATTGCCACTAAGCATGCGGCCTGTCCATGGGTCTCATGAAACTCCCATGAGCCAAGCCACGTGACATGTTCGAAAATGAGGGGGATGGAAATGCGTGCACCCAATTGGTAAACCACCCTAATTAATGCTAACCTTCTCCACCCCCCGAGTCCCTCACCAATGCTATTTTCCGACAAGGTTGCCAAACTTGGTTGACTGATTGTTTTTCACCTGAAAAAATGCTCGAAATTAGGGGGTGGTTCCAGGAGGACGCTCCAAAAGATTGATTTGCTGCACTTGGAGGGGGAGGGGCGGAGGGCAAAAGAAACAACAATCACTAGTCTCAAGTTCAAGTGCATTGCGTCCCCTCTAAAATCACACGCCTCAACTTTCAAAATGTCTCATATGAATCCAGTCGGCCGTCTGCGCAAAGACAGCACGAAGGAAGCACCCAACAGCTCACTGGCTCGAGCGGCTCACCTCCTGTGGAAAGGGGGCGAGGCTTTCGGGGGCGAAACCTTCGCACAGCTGTGACTCTGTCCCGCGCCTTGGCACCCAGCCGCTTTCGCAACGATCAGGCGGGCCCTCTCTGTAAAGGCCTGGCGTTGAGCACTGGCGCTGAAGCGCCGGAAGTGCCAACTTAAACTTGTGGCAATACTGCAAGCATAGGTGGCCTTTTGGATGAAACCCCACCTAAACCGCCATCTATGTTTAATCAAACTAACCTAAAAAGGACACCTATGACTGCAAGACTTTTGACTGCTTATTGGGTTCACACGCATCTGTCTATCGAACCAGGGCTTCGCCGGAATAAAGAACGTGCTCGTCTGAAGTGGTCCAGCCCTTTCCCCTCAAACTGCACCAAGGCCGAGGAAACAAATCCAAAGTTGAAACTCGGAAGGATTTTGCTCGACTCTATGGAGGGAAATCACCGGGCGCCCTTTTTGTTCTTGTTCTCACGGAACACCAAAGGATGGACATCCCTTTCGCGCATTAGTCACCTAGCAGCACCCTCCAACTACATTTGTTATTCTATTCGCGTGACTACCGTTCATCTGGCAGTATACATAGTTCCGCCAACAAAAACAAAAAGAGGCAGTAGTTAGCCAAAGCAACATACCCCGACATCCTGGCCGCGGGCGGGCAAGCCCGGGCAAGCTCTAAACAAAACGGGTGGCTGAACACCAATTGCAGCGGCAAACGCAACCTGGTTGCAAACGTCAAACAACGCTAAATGCGTTGCGCAGGTGATCGAACCAGCCATATGCCCCTGAGACTGAAGTGACCCGCACATAAACGTCGCGTCGGGTGAGAGGTGAATTCACATGCAGCAACACGCCGCGCCTAATGGCACACGGCGACATGCCAGTGACACGCAGTGGCATTGACACGTGGCAGTGTCACGCATTGACACGTGGTGACACGCACGTGACACACGGGTGACACGCAGTGACACGGTGAAACTACTGTTGCTTGCGGCGATCATCTGTTACTCTGACATGTTGACACGCAGGTGACATGCAAGTGACTCGCGGTTGTGAGTAGGTGATGACAAGTGATGCTGGCGATGCGGGGCGTCCTTTTAAGCGCTCGATTGCATGATGAAAAACAAAAAGCCATGTGGAGCGTATTTCAAAACACTTGCCCAATCCACCCTGCGCGTGCCCTCTGCTTGAGTCTCCTCTGCTGCCCGCGCACAACTTGCATCGCTTGCGTGTCATTCTCGTGTCATCGTAGAACGTAGAACTTGCGTGCCTCCGCTCCTCACTCACACGCTGTCACTTGTGAGCCATGGTCATGGGTATCCCCATTTTAAAAAATGCAGCTTCTGTCTACTGCCGATTGGGCAGCAGTCGGAGGGTGCTGCTAGCAATTTGAACTTTGACAAACGCAGGATTTGACCTGCCAGGCACGAAAAGCCAGTGGGTCAAAAATAGGTACTCAAAATGAAACCCGACTAAAAACGGTTTTCTGGTGTTTTATTTTGACCCATACCCAAACAACCCAAATACGCGAAGTGCCTCCTTCACGCCGGCACTGGCTTGGTCAACCTCCGGCAGCAGGCTATCCAGAATCTCCTCACGGCTCGGCTGGCAGACTCGCGAGGAAAGGCGAACCGAACACTGGGCTTGCTTCACTCACTTCCGCTCGACTGGCCGGTTGCAGTTTCTCGCAACTGCATGTTGGCTTGAACTGGTTATTGAACTGGTTTCCTTTGCCCGTGCCTGATATTTGCGGCCGCTGTTGCAGGGTTTATCATTGGCCAGGCCGTTCTTTGAGCCAGCTACTTTTTTATGGGCCCAACCCGCTCAATCAGCAGGCAGACTTTGTGAAATAGCCCTTGTTGCAGAAGTTTGGGGGGATTCAGCTTTTAAGCCCCTAGGGCACTACTACTACATCAATGGTTTAGTTTCAACTCACTTCCGAATTCCTGGACTTTATGCTTTTTGGACCATTTTAGTGGCAAAGAACGAGTTTGGACTCGTTTGTGGCCAATCCCGTGTAGAAACATGGGCGGAAGTGGTCTACTGCGTTCAACAACACTAACCCACGAACCAAACATCTCTCGAGCCGAATCTGACCAAATCCGTTAACCCAGATCGGGACAGCTTGATCAATGGGTCTAGGCAGGTATGAACCCCTAAGCATGAACTTGTATGAATCGTTGGCTTCATCTCAGGGCAACCGGAAAAATCGAGTGGCAAACTGGTCAGTTTGCAACTTGCGCCTTTGGATCAACTCGAGCTGCGCAGCTCGGGAAGAGCTCCGTCGCAAGGGGTGTCTTCGTTTTTTGAGCTCAGATGCCCAGTGAATTTCCATGGGGAAAAAACAGGCACCCCTTTTTGGGTTGGTTGACTTTAAAGAAAAAAGGGACCCCTTCCCCAAACGCATCCCATTTCGCGCTGAAAGGGAAACCGGCGAAACATCTGCGCCTGGACCTTGGCGGGCTGAGCCGCCTTAATCTCCTGGGAGGTGTCATGTGCGTGCGGGTGGGGGAGGCATTCTTGCAATGGTGCACACGGGCGGATGCATGTGGAAGTTTTCACAAGAGGGAGCTGTTTGTGGTAAATGTGCGGAAGCTTTGTGATGTCGATGTCACGTTTCTTTGTCCTCCAGCACTTGCAAAATTTTGAAACGTGAGTCGTGGAAGCACCCCACGGCCCGTGGGCTTGAAGAAGAACGGAAAGTCTGAGGCTCGAAATGAAAGGAACGACCTCCAAATCGGAGATGAAACTGTCAAACCGGTTGCTTGTGGTTTCAGCTTGTCTTTGAAGCAAGGGCACACGCAGAAAGACAGCCCCATGTGCCCACTTCATCATAAACCTGATGTTAGGTTCCCTTCTTGGGTCCGCCGGGCCAACATGACACGAACTGCTTGATGAGCGACGACCAAGCCACTGAGAATTCAATAGATTGATTGATACTGCCAGAAGACCCTGAAACCAAAAACAAACGTCCCCCTGACGAGCAAGTGTTGAAGAAAACCATGCGAAACGAGATGTAACGAGATCAAGACTTAGTCAGCGCTGTGCGTGCAACCAGGCGGGGGCGCGCAAGGCAACAAATCGAAACGAGTCCAACACAAATCCGAAACGAGTCCGTAACGTGCGCCGGGCTTCCGAAGCGCCCTTGGCATGCAGCGCTTGCACCGAGCAAGTGTGATTTCTGAGCTGGAAGCCTCACTCCTACAGAAAAGTGTTGGATTTGGAGATGTCAGCTGCTTATTGTAAAAAACATATGTGCTGTTTGTGTGTGTGTTTTCTTGAGGGTGCGTTTTGAAACGAGAAATCGCCCGTTTTTGTGCGCGCTAAAGTCACTTGCCGCGTGCTTGCACACAATCAAAGCCACGTGAAAACTAAGCCAGCAAACCAAAACCAGAAGAAGAACCACAAACCACTCTAAATTACAAGCCAGCCAAAAAAAAAGGAACCAAAAGACATCTTTCAAATTTGGAGATGAACCAGCCCCCCCCAAACGGCGGCGGTCCTTCCCAAGCTTGGCCAGCTGGTTGCAGCGCTGCTTGAAATTCAGCTCCTCCAGGGCCGCCTGGAACTTGGACTTGAACTCCTGGGAAGGACCAAACCGGTGAGGGATGAAACCCGGGAAGAACTGGGAGAAACTTCTGGCGAAACCCACCAACTCCAGGGGTTGTTGTAGCACAAACAACCCCCCCAAAAAAAAACAAAACAAGGGCTTCATCCCGGTCCTCCATGGCGCGAACAGACTTCTTAGCAAAAGCTCGAAGCTCCTGCAACTTTCCTTTGCGACTACCTTGCGATGTGAACCAAATCAGCTGCAAGTTGTTCAGGATCAAGCGCTGAAAACGAGCTTCCCAACTGCCGGCGTCCGGAAATTGCCGTGCGACGACAGAACCGTTGCAAAAAGCACCTTTCAGCTGCTCTGCCGCTTCATCTCTGGCCAATGGAACTGATCAGCTCGGCTGTCGTTGGCAGCATCTGGGCATTCCCCCACTGCTCTAAATCTAAATGGACATAGCTTCCACTTCGCACATGCATGGCGGGGACTCATCTTGTGACACGGCAGTCCACATCCGAGCGTTCAAATGCATTTCCGCTTGTGTCTGTCAATTTCATGGTATCACCTGACCAAAACAAAAGAACACATTCACCACTTGGAGGCTGGAGAGCCTCCGAATTCAGAGGGATGATCATCCCATCTACGGCCAGCGGGCCGATCGCAACTGCTCAGCCTCAGCCGCGGCTGACAGCGCCAGTTGCCGCGTTGAAGCGCGCACGCCTCATACTTGGGGCACTCAGAGGGACAAACAGCATCGCCCCAAAGATCCAAACATAAATACACCTTTCATCGGCCAAAGATGATGCCAAAATCGCCCAGGCAAATATAAATATAGAGAACCCGGAACCAAGCTGCTCGGCGCCTGAAACTCCAGCTAAGCCCAACATGTTTGCTGGAAAAGGGCTGGGCCAATCACAGCGAACATAGGCCTAAGCTTCAAGCCTTGTCATTTGCCAGGGCTCCAACAAAACCCCCTGCCGGATGCACCTTTCCTTTCCGGGAGGCATGCAAAAACAAACGCACATGTGTATGTGTGTGTGTGTGTGTTACGTATTGCTCTTTTGCGGCGTGGTTCAGCTTTCTTGCAGTATGGAAGGTGGGAGCTTTCTGGAATCTTTGAGTCATGCAGTGCAATGTCTCCAGGAGCAAACGGCATTCAGAACAATCAGAAGGACCCATACGAGGCTCGGAAAAGCCGAGGCGCAGCCCTGGCCAGTGCTAAAGTGTTGCCGGCCCGCTGTGTAGCACACTCCGGACACCGGGCCAAGTTGGTCAACTTTTTCAGGCATGTCCGTTTTTGTGTGGCAGGTGCCGCACAGGGTCAATTTGCGTGGTCTTGAAATTAGATGTATCAGAAAGACTTGCAGGGGTGACAATTGACAACTCCGGGCTCCCGAGCTGCCCTTTCATTTGGATAGGGGAAGGGTGCGAACGGCGCTGCGGTCAATGCCTGTTTCCATCAATGCCAGGATACGGCTTCATGGCCCCATCAACGACGACGCCGTCCTGCAGCCAAAAAGGGCGCTGGGCTGTCAAGTGCCCGTTCCCTTTTTGAGGAACCCTCGCCATAGCTCCCTAAGAGGTACCCAAATCTCCCGTGGCCATGGGAGAAACGGACACCTTTGGCTTGCTCGTTGATTTAAAAAGGACACACCCTCCTTAAACAAAAGAAAAAGAGAAAAGGGGAGAAGTGAGCCCCACAAGGAAACACCAAACACGACCAGCTGCTCGAATTCATCAATAGAAGAACACGCATTCACAAATCAAACGCGGTATGAACTTCCAGGACATCTGACAAGCTGCCCCAAAAACACGCCGCACAAAGCTGTTGATGATAGCAAGAAGCTGAAGAGATACTGGCTACATCCTCATATCCAGCCGCGCTCTAGCAATCGGGCAAGCAATTGCATCGGAATATCCAAGAGGATAGTAACATGTCTGAAATTGAGGAGCCCAAGGCCAGGTTCTCAACGCGGTAGTGGAGAGCAGGAGATGTCCGGTTGGCACCTACGGCACCTGAAGCATACAACTTGTGGGGATCCGACATTGGAATTTGGCAACGTCAGCATCCCTGTGCTTGCGGGAATGAACTTCAAGGTCAACGTGTCTCCCCCACACCCATTGAACCACAAAAAAGTACATCCGTGCTCAAAGCAACGCAAACACCGGGTTCCTTCCGACAATTTTTGGAGGAGTACAGGATGCCCCTATCCCCTAAAATAACCACCCCATGAAGCTTCTTTTGAAGGACATGTTTGAGTTCAAAATCACTCATAATGGTGGCTGAAGGGGTTTCTTGCCCCCCTTTTGAGTCATTCGGACCTCCGAAGGTTTACGAATGTCCCCTGCATTGCTGGCCTTTGGAGGAGGGATAAAAAACCGATCAGTAGCCCGGCGATGGGCAAGCAAACAACATCTAAACCAGATGTCACCCCTCGATTTTTCACCGAACTCCCCAAAAATTAGCACAGTCCTACGGTCCTACGTCCCCCCTGTGGCTTCAGCGGGTGGCGTCCTCAGCGGCCAGCATCAAGATCTGCTCGCTGGCCTTGCCCCCGGCGCCCCGCGCCTGCGCCTTTGTAGCGCCTAATGGCGGCCGGCGGAACTCGGCCGCGGCGCGGAACGGAACGGAAGGAACGGCGGGGGAGACTTCTGGGGGGATGCTGCCCAGTTCCAGGGATCCTTCTTGCTGAAAACCCGCCAAAGCCCAGGGAAAACGGATCCGGTTTGACGAAAAGAATGGGGAATCAAACTGCGGGGAACGTTGACCCCGGAGTCATAAACCCCTGTTTAGTACTATGGGCGGCGGTCCCCTCCAAAAGTGATAAATCGCCACTAAAACCAGCGACACCCCCATATCAATAAGCAGGGGTGTATTGATCCGGGGCCAACATTGGGGAATGAGAAATGGGAATGAACTCTTGAGGGGGGTACCTGGAAGATCAATTTACTCTTGAGGGGGGCCCCTTGCCAGGTGCCATGTGAGTGGATCTGTTTGAAGAATACCTTACTCCGTGGTATTAGGACAACTTGCTTCTTCCCGCTTTCAAAGTGGACTAAGCGCTAGGAGGGCATACATAGGCCGAAATCATCAGCATGGGGTGGTGGGGTCCTATAAACTAACTTGTGTCATGATCAAACAAAACCTGCCATCTAGCCCGCATATCAGGTGGATTTGAGCTTCCGCACCCCTGTTACTTACTGGCATGGCGAAATTGCGCTTGCTTTCAAACGAACTTGGATCTAGGAAAGTGTTTTTCCGGATCCTTCAAAGTTCGCAAGAGTCGTAGCAAGTGGAGCTGTCTCTGGGGAGATCTACCTTTTTGCGATCGTCGTAGATTCTTTGCTTCATTGCTTGGGCGATGACCAGGAAGACATTTTCTTACACGCTAAATCCACCCACAAATCGAGCACTGGACGGGAAAATGAAGGAAACCCAAACGGCAAACATGTTTCTCGAAGGTAGGAACCCCTTCTTGGATTTAAGGGGAAAGCAAGACGCAAAACCGAAAACCCATTTTGAAGTCCCCGAAATTCAGACTTTCACCGGCCCGGTTCCGTGAAGGCCTGGCCTAGCCAAATCGCCTCCGCTTCGGCCTTCTGGCCGGCAAGGGCCGCGCGCTCTGGCCAGGTCATCTCCTTCGCACCCGTGGCGAGTGTTGTGGGGTTTCTTTGAGAGAAGTCGAGCGAGTTATTTTTGCGGCTGATCACTTTTCTGAAGTGGGTATCCTTCTTACGTTTGCTTACTTGTTGGGGAACAGCTTCCCATTTTGGTGGTTCCCCCCCATTGAGGGACAGAAAGACAAGTCGCAGTCAACGTATGAGGGAAGCAGCTCTCGCTCCTCCCAAGACTTCTCGGGGATGGGCTCGGCATTCTTTTCCGCCTCCTCTGCCATTGCCGCCTCTCTTTGAAGCGTCTGGTCTTCGATGCGGTCCTTGCGACACAGAACAAAATATCAAGAAGCCAGGCCGCAAGCAAGTCTGTTTTCCAGCATGGGTGAGAGCCGAGGCGCGAAAAAACCCGCCATGAAGCGGATAAATCAACATGGGTGGGGGACGTACCTGGAGTTTCCAGGACACTAAACCAAAATCTTCAAAAAACAAGGTCATGACCCCTGCATGTTCCTTTAATTTGGGTCATGACCTCCATTTCTTAAAGGTTCGTCGGAGACTTGGGATGGTGCCAAATAACACCCACCGACTCGCAACAACTTGCCTGCAGCTTTCGCAGTTTCTCCTCCGAGCTTTCGCTGGAGCTCGACTTCCTGGGCCGCTCGGCAGACATTTTCTCTGGGTGCCCCCGAAAGCGACTCGGATCCTAGAAAATGGGCAACCCATATCAACCAGGAAATCAACAAAGCCAACTGCTCCCCCCTTGAATGCCTCCAAATTAATCGACCTGGCGCATGGAAAAAACGGCATGTCCCCAGCGATCCGGGTCCCGGATCAAACATCGGTGGCTGGTGACCCGTACGAGCGGCGCAGAAGCTCCTTCGCTTAAAGCGTTCAGCTGCCTTTTTAACATGGAAGCCCCAGAAACATTTGAGGAACCTCTCTTTGGTCGATCGGAGCGAGGTGAACCACGGGCAAACGCCTGGATTTTGCCAAGGGTCTTCTTTCTTGTTTTCTTTTTCGGCTTCTTGTTGGTGTCAATGCCCATGAGCCGCTGTTGTGCTTCCAAGCGCGCCTTCTCTTGGGCGTTCTTGGAATAGGGGTCCTTTTCCTTTTTCTCCTGGGGCCAGGGTGCGCAAGGCAAAAATCAAGTTGAGTCTTGAGCTTGGTGACTGGTGAATGTGAGAGTCCTTCTTCTTCTTGTCCTTTTTCTTGCCTTTCTTCTTTTCCTTTTTTTTGCTTTTCTTTTTGTCCTTCTTCTTGTCCTTCTTCTTCTTTTTCTTCTCCTCCTCCGATGAGGAGGAGCTGGAATCTGAAGAGCTCGACATGGCCGTCAGATCAGCCGAATGCTTCGTTGCAACGTTCATCCTGAAAGCTTGAATGAGTCTCAATAGGCATGCGAGGACTGGGTTCGTTAGGGGCTGGAGGTTGGGTGTGGCTGCCTTGGCTCTGTCGCCTGCTTGGGCGCCTCCGGCCGATACATCCATCCTAATCAACACGCATGTTTTGGCTCGAATATCAGCTTGTGGTCAAGCGTGGTGTCCTCTCACATCATGACTCATGCAGCCAGCTGCCAGCTCCCGGTCATTTGGCAAAATTCCCTTGGCTACCTCCCCATGTTCGGCCAAGCGTCGCAATACAAATACCCAAAGGCAACATGTTCCAACCGAGTATGTGAGCATGAAAAGGCTCCGCAGCAATTTCTTCGCCTCCAGTAGACCCGGCCTTTGGCCGGAAGGTCTGCACATGTCGCCGTTTTAGCGACTCCCAACGCCCAAGCGGATTGGGATTTGTATCCTTGCAACGCATTTTCTTCATTTGTGGATGGATCATACCAGGTGTGAAACACCTGAAGCTGGCTCTATGTCCGATGTTTTGGGTGGGCACATGACAAAACTCATAGGATGATGGTCCCTGGCCTCGCGCGTTTGCTCGGCACTCAGCATGCCAGGTCGCTTTGCCTGGTCGGCGGTTTAGAGGTGCCCTCCAAAAATCAGGTTTCGCCATTGAACACGCAGAGGATGAACTAGCGCTCAATCAATTGCAAGCCCTCCAGAACTGGCCACGCCCTCAGAGCAAAGCATGACTTTGGTCAGCGTCAACGTTTGTGAGAGAAGGGTCCCTGCCAGTGCAGTGTCTGCTTGCGCGGAAAAAGCCAGGATGCTACTCTTCCAAGTGGGCCGGCTAGAAGGATCACGCCCCTACCAGCGGTTTCAGCCCGACAACGCAACAAGAACCACCGCCGCCGCCACCGCTGCGGCGGCTGCAGCTGCTGCTGCTGCAGCTGCAGCTGCTGCTACCACTATTACTACCACTACTACTACTACTACTTCTGCTACTACTACTACTACTACTACTACTACTACTACTAGTACTACTACTACTACTACTACTACTAGTACTACTACTACTACTGCTACCACTGCTACTACTACTACTACTGCTGCTGCTACTACCGTACTACTACTACTACTACTACTACTACTACTACTACTACTACTACTACTACTACTACTACTACTACTACTACTACTACTACTACTACTACTACTACTAGTGCAATTGCGACTATAACTCTGATAGCGACTGCAGCTACAGCTAGGGCAACAACGACTACTGCTCTTACCCCTAGTCCTGCTCCCAATCGCCGGTGTTTGGGGGAAAGATTGAGCCTATCCAATGAGCCAAAGGCGCGAAAACAGCCCAAAATCAGCTCCTGCAATCTTTGCCCCACTTTGGGGGCCCGTGGAGCTCCTCGCCCTGGATGTCTCTCATCTCCGGCAGCCTTCCCTCCATGGGATTTGATGATGAGGGAACCCTTCAACAGGAAATCGACCTTCGAGGATCTTCCAGGCACCTTCCCCAGGATTCACACATTCGCGGAGCAAGTCCGCCCATTCGCCCCCTTCACCAAAAAACACAAACTGCCCAAACCCATCACCGGCTTTCCCCATTTTGAGGTTTGTCGCGCACGCCCCTTTGCTCTTCCACGGTGCCAAACAAGAGTCTGTGAAGCTCAGCTGTCAAAAGGCTTCGCCCAGCAGTCGTGCTGAACACCGCGACCGCGCGCGAGCCCGTCGATGGCAGGTAGCTTTTGCCAAGGGCTTCAACGAAAGCAAAGATATTCCGCCAATTCGCACATCGCACATCTGCATCCCAGATTTCACCCCATCTGAGTTCAGGGGACCGAAAAGGGATCCACAAGGAAGGAGCTTCATGCGTGAGCTATCGTGAGCTCCTTTTTCGCCAAGGCGAGCTTGCCAAACAACTGTCTCACAGGGGAACCCCGAAAACGCGTTGCAAAGCCGGTTTCTCTCGGGACTTCTCTTCCAAGAACTCCTGAACAGTTTGAACAGGGGGTGACAGGTTGGGATGTGGCTCTTATGTAGGTCATTACCAAAGCTTGGCCTTAGGGCCACCAAACAACTATAGGGGATGCTTGGATGGGATGCGCACATACTGCGCCCCACCATTCAGCCCCCCTGTCTTGACAACACAACGGCCACAAATGGTATGGGTCAATCTGCATTAAGTTGCTCACCGTGCGATATCTGCGATTCTTTGGAGTCCCTTTGTCCCCAGGTCACTCAGCAGCCTCCATGATGCAAAGCAAGACCTTGCCAAGACCGACCCACTGATCTAACGTGCCACTTTATTAGGGGCATCGAGAGGTGGAATTCGAGCACAGCACGCGCTGGCTGCGCTGCCAGAGCTCGAAGGCTGCGCTGCCAGAGCGCGAAGGCCGCGCTGCCAGAGCGCGAAAACTGCGTAGTGAACTCAGGGACCATTAAAGTGACACCCTCAAAAGCATCTCAAAGATGGGTTCAATGCAATGTCGCTCCAGAGGTGAGTTGGATACTTGCCAGAATGGGTCACTTCAATGCCCCCGGCTCTTGCACGAAATAATATGGCAGGAAAGCCTGTGGCATCCACATCTCAGGAGCCAAAGTAAGTCAGAGACAAATTTGGAGACACACTCGGGTCCACCCGGCTGCTTGCAGCTAACACCCTGTGTCAAGCCACAAGCGCCATCGTGGCGTGAGCAAAGCCCGGCACAACCCGGCGCCAGGTGCTTGGCTAATGGCTTGGGCCGATGAATCCAATCTGTCAAAGATATGGGAAACAACTACTCACTTCCGATCGAGTGGATTGGCCCAAAAAGCAACCAAACTTTTAGTGAAGACACTAAAATGGTCCAACCCCAACAAGCTTAAAGTCCAGGAACTCCGCAAGTGAGACTACAAAATGGCCAAGTTGCTTTCTGTATCTTAACGCGGCAAGGATCCTGCGAATTAGCATCCTTACTCTCCCTTTTGGCTCCGCTTGGCTCAGCCAAGTGATACCTGAAGGTTGCCCTGGGCATCGGCTATTGATTTAAATCAATGGGAAGTTCATGTTCTGAATTGATATTGATTTTTGTCGTTTCTATTGATTAAATCAATATTTGAAGTATGTTGTGTTTTCCCAAATTCTGTTGATATTAATTTGTCATTTTCATCTTGCTTTCTATTGATTTTTTTTGACAATTCTATTGATGTGAGTTTGGGTCCTGTGCCTCTGGAACTTGGGCTCAAATCCTAGAATGCTTGTGCACATGGGCAACCCTTGATAAAAGGGATTGCTTGCCAGCGCCCTTGGTAAAAGGTATAGTGCCCTTGGTAAAAGGTCACTAGTGCCCTTGGTAAAAGGGTCATGAGTGTTGGCAAAGGTGGGGCCAGGCACACCCCCAAACCTCACATAGACCCAGGACTGCTCCTCAAGGAGATTTCCAAGCACTCAGGCTTGATTCAAGATCTTGGCAGCTATGAAAAAATCTCTAGGTCACAGGCATGTGACCCAAAAGGCCTGTGGGTCTGCTTGCCCTTGCTAAAAGGGCTGGTTGAACTGTCACCCATATGTGAGATTCATGGGGCTTGCCTCAGGCAAGCTATGTTTCAAGTCTTGCTGGGTGAGCCCTCCTTGAACAGCACCAAATGGAATGGATCAGTGTGGGTGGGGCTGAAGGTGGAGCGAATAACAATCCTCCTGTCCCACATGAGGCGGCTCCTGGGGCAAAATGAGATGCAAGCATGTGCCTCCAAGCTGACTGGGGCTGAATTCCTGCAGTTGCAGGAAGTTGTGAAGATGATCCAGCAGAAACAGCAAGTGGCAGCAGACCCCACCCTTGCTGAAAGGGAAAAAGGAAACCCCACCCTTGTTGAAAGGGAAAAAGCAGACCCCGCCCTTGCTGAAAGGGAAGCATCACACACACCCCTTCCTGAAAGGCCAGAAGACGCCAGAAAGCTCAAGAAAGAGGTTTCTGAGGCAACTGTTGATTCTGAAGGCTTTCCATTGGCCTTACAAACGCCTGACAAAAGCCAAAGCCCCTTGGTAAAAGGGGATGGGGTGGACAAGGGGGGGAATGATGCAACCCTACAGCAGCCACCCTCTTTCAAAAGGAGGAGGAAAGGCAGCTTAGCAACACAACCAGCAGCCACAGAAGAGGGTAAACAAAGGTTAAAAGATGCCTTGGGCATTGGCAAGGCCAAAAAGGCAAAGACCAAAGCAAGGAACCACAAAGCAAGTTCTTCCACAAAACCCTTGGTAAAAGGGAAAGGCTCCAGAAAGAAAAAGCCATTGGTAAAAGGTGCAAAGCCCTTGGTAAAAGGTGCAGCTGTAAGAAAGCCATGGGCAAAGCTCTATGTCACCCAAACTGCAAAGCCACCATGGAGAGCTTACATAACAGGCACTACAGACCCAAAGGGGAAGCCAAAACTAGTTGTGGAAACAACAAACAGGAACCATCCAAAGTACAAAGAGATCTTGCAGAACATCAAGCAGCAGTTGCAAGAGGAGCACCTCACAAAGGAAGAAGCTCTGGAGTTGAGGGCAAGCCTCTACAAAACACACCCTTGCTAAAAGGTGACAATGTGAAAGTTTTAATGGCATCACCCTTGGTAAAAGGGAAGGGTTACCTGTACAGCTATACCCTTGGTAAAAGGGGCAGAGCACAGCAGCTTGGTGTCAAAAACAGTGTTGCCCCCTCCCCCCCCCCCCCCCAGGGTGAGACACATATGTTGTTTTTTTGTTTGTGCCCCAAGGGTAGTTTAAATGGACTGCCTTCTAATGATGCCCAAACACATGTTCACCTGTCATTTTTGAGGGTTCCCTGTCAACATGTTTTTTCTTGGGCAGTGATGCCACACCCTTGAGCCAAAGACCCTGCAGCCATTTGCATATGCTCAAGCTTGTGTGTTTGCTAGTTTTTTGCTGTCCTTGGTAAAAGGACAATAGGGGGCCAGCCTTGGTAAAAGGCCAATGCCTGGCTACACATGGCATGGCTACACATGGAACAACAAAGGCAGGCCCTCAGGCACTGGCACAGTGAGCAGGGCAAGAGCAGAACAGTTCAAGAAAAAGGGCGAAGAAAGAGTAGCCAGAGAAAAAGCTGAGGCTGAGGAAAAGGCCAGGCAAGAAGAACAAGAACAATCTGCACCCAGCTCCCTTGCAAAAAGGGAAGAAGAGAAGCCTGCAGGGCCCAGCGCCCTTGATAAAAGGGAAGAGGGGCAGCCAGCAGCACCCAGCTCCCTTGCTAAAAGGGAAGAAGAGAAGCCTGCAGAGACAAGCACCCTTGATAAAAGGGAAGAAGAGAAGCCTGCAGAGCCCACCCTTGTTAAAAGGGAAGAGGGGCAGCCAGCTGCATCCAGCACCTTTCTTGAAAGGGAAGAAGAAAAGCCTGCAGAGCCCACCCTTGATAAAGAACAGCCAGCACCATCCACCCTTGTCAAAAGGGAAGAAGAAAAGCCTGCAGAGCCTAGCCCCCTTGATAAAAGGGAAGAAACAAAAGAGCAGCAAGCTCAAGACAAGGAGCCAACAAGTGAGGCTCTTGGCAAGGCCCCTTCAAAGAACAAGCAGGCAAAGGACCAACAGCAAGAGGGCCTGGTCCTTGGCCCCAGCCCTGCCCAAAAAAGCAAAGAGCTTGTTGCAGCTGAGTCCTCTTTGGAGGACTCTGTTGACTGGGGCACCTCCTCCTCAGAAACAGAAAGCTCCAGCACCCCTGCAGCCAAGCCCCAGGCAAGCAAAGCCACCCTTTGTAAAAGGGTAAGTGTGTTCAGCCCTGAGAGGCAAGCCCAGCCTACCCTTGAAAAAAGGGCAAGAACAAACACGGCCACAACCCCAGCAACAAAGAGAAAAGCCCTCCTTGATGAAAGGAGGGAACCCCCAATGTGGCGGCTGAAAAACGCCCCCAAAGCCAGTGTGGCAGTGGACTGGCACAATGTCATTTGCTGCAATGATGCGGTGCCCTCCAGCTCCATCAATGCCTTGGAGAAGCTGGACCTTGCTGGGTATACAGTCCACATGGTGTCCTACTGTGGCCCTGCAAGGGAACAGCAAGTGAGAAAAAAGCTTGCTGAATTGAAATTCCGCTTTGCCAGTGTTACCTTTACAAGGAGCCGGGACAAGTCAGGGGGCAAGGGTGAATGGTGCCAGCAGCACAGGGTCGAGGTCATCTTTGATGACTCCATGGAGGTGCTGAATGACTGCTGGGCCAGGGGGCTCTGGGTGTATTGCATCCAAACAAACTACAACAGAAAAAGGTGGAAGTATGATTCCTACCCCACTTTGATGGATGCTGTGGAAAACTTCCTGGAGACAAGCTCCTAAAACAAAGGGCTGGCACCACTTCCCTTGATAAAAGGGATGCCTTCCATTACCCTTGTTAAAAGGGAATTGCAAATGGCCCCAACGCAAGCTGCCCTTGATAAAAGGGAGAGTGGTGGAACCTACACCCCCTTGATAAAAGGGAAGCCAGCTGAGCCCTCCCCCCCTTGATGAAAGGGTGAAGTTTGGCCAAAATGGCTTTTGCAGCTGCAGGCTTTGGGCTGTGGCAAAAGTGCATGTGCTCAGGGAATGGGCAGGGTCAAACAGTTTCAATTTTGCAACTGATCCCTTTTCTCAAGGGTGCAAGGGTGCTTTTTTCTAGGGAATGGGCAGGGCTTCTGGTCAAACAGTTTCCTAATTTGTGCAGCACAGTCGCTTTTCTCAAGTGCTGCTCAGGGAGCCCCTTTGGGGCTTAGGTTAGAGGAACCTTTTTTTTTTTTTTCTGAAGGAGTGTCAGCCATTTTTAGATTTGAGGTTGGTTAGGAAACCCTTCTCAAGTGATTCTTTAGGGATTAAGTGGGGTATGACCACATGTCCATTCTCAGGTGGCCCTTTTACAAGAACAGGATGCAACTTGCTGTAGTTGTAGAAAAGGCAAATGCCCTTGATGAAACTTGTTTTTACTGGTGTATGTGGCTAGCCCTTTGCAAACAACACAGTCACCAGCATGGAATCTCATGTCATAGTGGCAGTTTCCAAATCCAATGTATGAAGGAAACCAAATCCACAACTTTGATCAATGTTGGTCAATTTTGGTCAAATTTGATCAATTTTGGTCAGTTTTGGTCAAAACCATGGTTTTGATCAAATTTGATCAAATTTGACCAACATTGACCAAAATTGATCAAAATCGATCAAATGTGGCCAGGCTTGGAAACCCCACACACGTGGAACATTGTTTGTGCACCGCAGCTTTCCTACCTGTCAAGCTTGCAGCATTTTTGCCCCTTGTTGAAAGGGGAAAAGAAATGGCACCAAAGGCAAAGTCCAAAACATCAAAGGGCTCTCCCTTGAAAAAAGGGACCATCAAGCAACCCTCCTTGCTAAAAGGGACTGGCCAAGGGCAAAAGTGCAAAAGGCCATAGAAGGCCATAGGGCATGGTACTTATGGAATTTGCAGCTAGAAAAAAAAACACTTTGGCCAAACTTGGCAGGATGACTGGCAAGAAGATTCAAAGCAGGGAAAGAGGGCAGCACCCGCAGAAGAGGCAACGAGTTGAGAAAAAGATGGCGACAGCAAGAACACACCAGGTTTCTTGGATGCAGTGGCCACCTTTGAAAAACAAGCTAAGAACGCTAGCTTGCCTGATGTTTGGGACAAGCATGAGAAGGGTCGAACCTTTTTAGCCCTTGTGAAGACTGGTCCCCAGGTTTCTTCCACTGATAGATCCATGGAACACGCCACCTCCCTTGCTAAAAGGGAAAAATGGGTATCAGAGAAAAAGATGCTGGAACTTCATGGGGAAGATGATTTCTGGGCCCACATGGAGTCAGGAAGGATTATTTACAGAGCAGACCCACTCACACCAAATGTGTGGAATTACCAAGACACAGGCGACTTTGAAAAAAAAACCATGTGAAAAAGGCTCAGCACTGGTCATTAGGCCAGGAGTATGAACCGACTGCAGAAGACCAGCAAGAATGGCAAAGTTTCCTGAAAAAGGACAACTATAGCCATTTGAGGGCTTTTGGCAAGGGATCTTCCTTGATAAAAGGAAAAGGGAAAGGCAAAGGAAAGACAAAAGGAAAGACACCAAAAAAACCAAGAGGTTTGTTGGCCTTGGAGGATGGCACAGAAGATGATCTAGAAGAGACAACTGAAGAAGAACAGTGGAAGGAGCTCGTGGTAAAAGCAAAGAGGGCAAGAGACCAAGCTGGGCAGGCCAAAGATGATTGTGAGGCTGCCCTCACTAAAGCTGACCTTGCTAAAAGGTTAACCAAAGCAGCCAAGAGAGACACTACAAGCAAGTTGGAAATTCTGGCCAAAAAGGTAAAGGTTGTCAAAGACATCTTGGCCAAGCAAGATCAGTCAATGCCCTTGCAAAAAGCAAAACAGGTGCTTGTGGATACAATGACAGCAGTCAAGGCAGCCAAAGAAGAGTCCAAAGAACTCAACCAGGTTGCAAACAAAGCTGGAAGCAAAGCCAGCAAGGGCTCCAAGAAGTGAACTTAGGAAACACCCTTGCTAAAAGGGTACCTTTGCTACAATGCTAGCCCAAATGCCCTTGATGAAAGGGAACCTGTTTAGATAGGGATGGCAATTGTCTATCCCACCCCCCTTGCTAAAAGGGTTTGGCAGCAGCTGGCACCGACAGGCAAAAAGAGTTTTCCACCAAGTGCTCTGAAGGGATGGGGTGGGGGGGGGAAGGTTCCAAACACAAAGAAATAGTATAGTCTGTTCTGGAGCTTGCTTGTTGAACCAACCCCCAAAGGCTTTGGGGTGTAAAAGGTCAGCATGCTTTTTTAGGGGTTGCTTTGAGTGCCAAGGGCTAGCATGCATCATGCTTGAAACGCAGGCCCTTTGGCTCCAGGGTAACTTATAATATTTGATGGCCTTGATAAAAGGCAGCCCCCTTGATAAAAAGGGAATTTGCCATGGAGAGGCCTCCCAAAAGGCTGAAAGGCTGGAAGTTAGACCAGTCAAGAAAACATCCTTGTGAAAAGGATGAAAAGCTTGAGCCAAACAAGTCCAGCCCTTTGTGCACAAGGCTGCTTGAACTTTGGTCCCTGGGAAAAATATCAGCAGTCCAGGCTGCAGAGATAGCACACTTGGCCAGTTTGGAAGGAAGCTCCTCTGCTGAAACCATGGCCTTGGCCAAATGTGGTAACTTTGGCCAAAACCCTGGCAGTGCCCACAGGGACTTGGTCAGCCACTTTTGCAAAAACATCAAAGTATGTGACCCAATGCCCGTCACTGTTGATGTCCTTGACCCCAACACCAGGAAGCACACCACGGAAGAAGCCTCCCTGTTTCTTCCCCACATTCTTTTCAGCAACATTGCTGAGCACTACACAGAGGTTTTCTTGGACCTGTTCTGCTTCAATGAAGCAGAATCTTTTTGGCAATGTGCTGAGAGGTCCAAGGACCCCAGGCTTGCCCCACCAATCACCCTTGGTAAAAGGGTCAGGGATCCTTCCCACACATGCCCTATCTTTGTTCATGGTGATGGTGTGGAATACCAAAACCGAGACAGCCTGATGACATGGTCATGGGGCCCTTTGCTCAGCCAAAAGGAGAGCTTAGCAGCCCACCTGCTCAGTGCCTTTCAAAAACATGTGTACCCACAACTGGGAACCTCTTCTCAAACTGGATTGCCACCAGACTTACCTTGCTTGATAAACACGCAACTCCCAAGATCATATGGGAATGACATACCACCTTCACTGGCAAACTGTGCAAATTGGCATCTGGGTTTATGTAAAACATACTTTGACCAGTCACGCTGGCCAAGAATTCTTCCTCAAGCCTCGTTGAGATGCCCGTGTGGCTGCGCTCATTCCTGTGATTGGGCTGGCGCGTGCGTGCGTATTCAAAGGGCATTAAAGTGTCCTGATGGGAAGAGTGTCAAGCTTCTCAGGCAAGCTGATCAAAAGTTTGTATATGTCTCCCCTGAGCAAGCCCTCCTTGTTAAAAGGAGTGCCCATCCACTTTTTCAGGTGCCAGGCATCAGCGCAGCCATGGTGCGAGGAGACTCCCTCCACATCCTGTACTCCAGAGGAGTTGCTTCACACCTTGCAGGCTCTTTGATCCATTGCTTGTGCTACTTTGATGGTGTGAAAGCAAGGCAGGCAGTGCCACCCAGCCAAAGGCTCCAAAAGCTGTTTGGCAGAATTAAGGAGCTCTATGTCCAAAATCAGGTCTCCTCCAGGTTGACCAACCTTCGCCTCTCCATGACTTGCCCTGATGCTGCCAAGCCTCACAAAAGCTTTGCGTGCCTTGAGGCAAAGGCTGCTGAGACTAAGCACCTGCTGCCCTGTCTGTTGCAGGTGTTGCGAGAAGCTCTGCCAGAAGATGACCCCATTCATCAAGCCATGCTGGCCTGCCTAGAAGCATTGATTCAGATTGCTGATCTGTATGATGCAATTTTGCTTTTTCCTACTTCTGAGGAGTTCTTGCAAGCCGCCAACCTTGCCAAAAGGTTCTTCAGCAACTACC